>CAUYSK010093077.1:0-10398 GCA_963575035.1 Avahi laniger
CAGAGTCTCACTCTGTTGCCCTGGCTAGAGTGCTGTGGCATCCACCTAGCTCACAGCAACCTCAAATTCTTGAGCTCAATTGATCCTCCTGCCTCAGCCTCCTGAATAGCTGGGACTACAGGCATGTGCCACCATGCCTGGCAAATTTTTTTCTATATATTTTTAGTTGTCCAGCTAATTTTGTTCTATTTTTTTAGTAGAGATGGGATCTCGCTGTTGATCAGGCCAGTTTTAAATTCCTGAACTCAAATGATCCTCCTGCCTCGGCCTCCCAGAGTGCTAGGATTACAGGCATGAGCGACTGTGCCCTGGCCACATTTTTTTCTTATCACTTCAATTTATTTTATAAAGAGCTCTTAGAATTGTTTAAACCTGGCTTACCATGTGTCACTGAAATGGGAAGGAAAAAGTGCATAGAATGAATTGGCTAGGGTACTCCTAATGTTTTTCATGACTTCTAGTGAATCATTCTCTGGCATGATATCTGTGTCTGTGCTTCCCACATGGTGGTAACTTGTGAGCTTGGCCATCAAGGGGTGATGCAGCCTATTGTAAATGTTGTCAGGGTTTTCTCCCCTGCAGTGAGGCTGATGGCTGGGCTTTCTTACCTGGCATATAGCAGCCATTCTTTCTATGTAGCTCTCAGTGACAAACCAGACAGATTCATTGACTACGCAAAAAGAGCGTTAAAGACAGAGTAAAGAGCAGTTAAACTGAGCATATATTTTAAGATGGTGCCGAAGACTCAACTGTAGCAGTGAGGATCTGAACAGCTGTGGTGAAGTTCACTTGTGCACAGGCAGTGATGGCATGTCACAGCTGCGACCTAGTTGGTGGCATCAGTTACAAGATGTGTCTCATTTAGAGGTATGAAAGTGTTTTATAGAAAGTCTATCTTGTAATACATCAAATATGATAATGCCAGGTAGGTTTTGTACATTGTAAATATCTTTTCCCCTTCCCCTTCTCTTGTGTTTGTTAACTTTGTTAGGTCATATTTTAATGTAATTAAATTCTTCAGTTTTTTTCACTTGTGGACTGTGCCTCTGAAGTTTTATTTAAAAGTTTTCCCTGGCCAGGAACGGTGGCTCATGCCTATAATCCCACCACTTTGGGAGGCCAAGGTAGAAGGACCACTTGAGGCCAGGAGTTTGAGATCAGCCTGGGAAACATAGCAAGACCCTGTCTCTACAAAAAAAAAAAAAAAAAAATTAGCTGTGTGTAGTGGTATGTACCTGTATAGTTCAATCTGCTCGGGAGGCTGAGGCAGAAGGATTGCTCTGCTTGAGCCCAGGAGGTTGAGGATTGTTTTGGCAAAATCCCCGAACAATTAGAAAAACCACTTCCCAAACTGAAAGGGAATCAAGAGACCAAAGAATGGTCTGACAAGTTCAGCTTGATGAGTTAGATGAGTTTATTAGAGGTTACTTACCAGGGTGTTGCTCCTGGGCAGCACAGGAATTTCTTCCACAGGAGCTTGCATGCAAAATCTGTATCTGCCCACCCTGTGGTGTTGCCTTAAGTCTCTTCCTGGTAAGTGACACAGAGCTTTTATATTGTGTCTTTGCTTGTTCACAGTGAGACAAATCACGTGTACTCAGTACCCTCATGGTGCCCTGCAATAGGATCCATGTTATGTTAATGGTATGACAATTCTCCATTAGGTGGGGATTTTAATATTATAATACAATTAGCCGAAGGGCATTGTAGGACCAGCCAAAGCAGCTCTAAAGCAGTCACGGCCCAGAGCCAGCGGCTTCAAGGCAGGCAAGTGCGGAGGTCCCTTGGCATCTCCCTCGCCGGTAGTTATCTTGGTACTTGCTTAATCTACTTTGTAGCAATTTTGTTGCTGAGCATTCCAAGCTAGCACAGCACAATGTTTCTGTTATTGTCTCTTTAAAAAAAAAAAAAGTTTAGCTCCAAGGTCATTGAGATGGCCTACATTTTCTCCTGTGGATTTTATAGTTCATCTTTTCCATTTATACCACAGCTTCACATTTGTGTTGGAATATAAGTAAAAATCCTGTTTTATTTTTGTCTGAATGTTAAGCTATTTCCCTGACATCATCTACAAAACAATCCTTTTCCTATTGGTATGTGGAACCACCTTTTTCATGTATGAAATAGTGTGTTTCTGAGCCCTGTTCTCTTCCCTGAATCTCTTTTGTGGGCTAGCTTCCTGCTTTTTGTTTATTTGGCTTTGTTTTTGGGTTGTTTTTGTTTGTTTGGTTGGTTTTGCTTTGGTTTTATAGTATGTCTTAATGCCTGATAGTATAACTCACCCTTTTTATCCTTTTTATTTTGATTTTATTTATTTTTTGAGACAGAATCTTGCTCTATCACCCAGGCTGGAGTGCAGTGGCGTCATCGCAGCTCATAGTAACCTCCAACCTCTGAGCTCAAGTGATCCTTTTGCATTAGCCTCCTGAGTAGCTGGGACTATAGGGCTGTACCACTGTGCCTGGCTAATTTTTTTCTATTTTTAGTAGAGATGGGGTCTCACTTTGCTCAGGCTGGCCTCAAACTCCTGACTTCAAGTGCTTTTCCCGCCTTGGCCTCCCAGAGTGCTAGGATTATAGATGTGAGCCACTGTGCCTGGCCCCTTGTCATTCCTTTTAAAGGTTCATATACCTACTCTTTGGTAATAGAATAATTCTTTCCTGTAAATTTTAGAGGCCAGGCGCAGTGGCTCACGCCTGTAATCCTAGCACTCTGGGAGGCCGAGGCAGGAGGATTGCTTGAGCTCAGGAGTTTGAGACCAGCCTGAGGAAGAGCGAGACCCTGTCTCTACTATAAATAGAAAGAAATTAGGCAAAAACAACTAAAAACAGAAAAAATTAGCTGGGCACGGTGGTGTGTGCCTGTAGTCCCAGCTACTTGGGAGGCTGAGGCAGGAGGATCGCTTGAGTCCAGGAGTTCTAGGTTGCTGTGAGCTAGGCTGACACCCCGGCACTCTAGCCTAGGCAAGAAGAGTGAACATTATAGAAGTTTCTAAAAAATTCCCAGAATGCCATTTCCTGAAAAATAATTAGAATATTTAGGAACTATTTTAAATTTGTGCATTACCTGCAATATCCAGTACTACTGAATCAAAAATTAGTTGCAAAAATTGGATGTTAAGGTCTAGGCACTAATGCTTTATATCACTAAATTTCTAGAATTGTCACCAATCAGCTCAAGATAGAGGAAGGTTCATGTCAATATAAAAATCTTGAAGATTTTCTATTCTATGCCAGCAAGCCTCCAAGTTTTCCTTGAAAGCAGGGATAAAAAACTCATTCATGAAAATCAGCAGAAAGTCCCAAAAAAAATTCTACAAAGAAAGGAAATAAAATCCTTAGGGTAAATTACAAATCTTAAAGGGAAGTTATCCTCACCAGGAAGACCAAGTCTCTGTAGTTCTCAAATATCACATTTCTACACAACACAAATCCCTCTGAGCAGGGTCCAGGCATGCCCACCCATACAGAGAGAATTCAATGGTCACATCACTGAATGTCACCAGTTTCTAGAAAAAAATACATATTTACCAAGCAGCCATGGGAAACATTCTTAATTTGAGTAAAGGTAAAATGAGAGAGTGAAAACAACTAGTTCTGACTTACAAGAGTGACTGCAAGTATCCAATAATTAACATAGTAATACTCACTAATGTATTCTCTAACTCTAAGGACAGAGGATGGCAGAACAATCCACAAAACAAGTGTAGATACTATACATTTCTGGATGATAAAGTATAAAATTAAGGGCATCAACACAGGTATATAAATTTTTGAGTGGCGTATATGCATCACATAGTAAATTGTATGTTTCGCATATGGAAAAGTCATTATGAGTTAGAAGGGTACTTGTGAAATTTTAATGCGTACTACAGTGAACTGGAGATCGTATTAAAATGCAGATTTTGATTCAGGAGTTCTGGAATGAGGCCTGGGTTTTTGCATTTCTAACAAATTCACCAGGAATGCCAACTCTTCTGGCCCAATATTTTGTCAAACATACAGTAAGTGACAGAACCTGGGTTTTATCCTAGTTCATCTGAACAGTAAACAAAGATGACAGCCTTCACTTTTTGAAGCAAGCTATAAGAGAAACTAAGAAAGGGAACTTCCAAATTAAATGTACTGATATATGTACATCAGTAAGTAAAACCCCCCAAGAATTTATTAATGATAAAAAGAAAAATAATTAACTTTATAGTGGAGGAATCCATCAAAGAGCACCTTGGCCAAGTGAATGAAATGAATGTCAACTGTAAGAGGACAAACCGATGCATGCAGGGCACACCACTGCTGAGATTAATGGCCAAATTTTGAAAAAAAGTAAATTATAATCTGAGTCTAATCATGAGAAAATATCAGTTTTATACAAAATTCAATGCATATATATTTCCACTGATCTGTAATCTCTAATAGTATATTTAAATAGTCTTTCTTTAGCATCCCTAGAGAGCACATTTCTTCTAATTAATCTTTTTCAGAACTTTCTGAGTTATCTTGGGCAATTAATGCCATCCTCTTTAAATGTGTATTTTTAATTCTTTTTGCTATAGAGATGATGGTGCATCCAGATGGGACCTCAACAGTACCTAGTCCCCTTCTTCACTGATAAACAAGGACCCAACCCCATGCTTAAGAGGAACTTGGGTATCGACACCTTCCCATGTTGATCTGTCAAAAAGGGAACATTTTCAATATTGCAGGCCATAAATTCATGGTCAGCATTTCTCACACTATGTAAAAAGGCTGGGTGGAGAGAATGGAGAGAAGTCTCTGATATGCAGGGGAGAAGGATTTTAAAGAGCCTCTTGAGGGGAGGAGGAGGGCAAGAGCAACACACGTAACCTAAACATCTGTACCCCCACAATATGCTGAAATAAAAAAAAGCGCCTCTTGAATATTACACAAAGGTGAAAAAAGTAGCTGAAACAATCTTGTTAGGCAGAAAGATCAGAAGTAGAGAAGCAATGGTTTGCAAGTCATAAATACATGACATTTCTAGGAGTAAAAATGGAACAGTCCCTGACCTGGGAGACACCTGAGAACCAGCCATTCCTTCCTCTTCCTCCTCCTCTGCTAGGATTCCTTCTCAGGTGAGATTATCTGAACAAATCACAGCTGCATCTTGAGAATATGCCTTTAAAAACATCAGCACAACCCCTTCACCTGCTACCACCACACCCACAGGCAGAAGAACCTTGAAGTGCTAATCACCTGCCCTTTGTCACAGGAGAGATTCAGGAATATTTAGCTCCTACATAAGGATCAAACTTTTGAGTTTTTCCGTCCGGTGCGGTGGCTCACGCCTGTAATCCTGGCACTCTGGGAGGCCGAGGCGAGTGGATCGCTCAAGGTCAGGAGTTCGAGACCAGCCTGAGCAAGAGCAAGACCCCGTCTCTACTAAAAATAGAGAGAAATTAATTGGACAACTAAAAATATATAGAAAAAATTAGCCGGGCATGGTGGCGCATGCCTGTAGCCCCAGCTACTTGGGAGGCTGAGGCAGGAGGATTGCTTGAGCCCAGGACTTTGAGGTTGCTGTGAGCTAGGCTGACGCCACGGCACTCACTCTAGCCAGGGCAACAGAGTGAGACTCTGTCTCAAAAAAAAAAAAAAATTTGAGTTTCTCCTTTCCTGCTGTCAGGTGCTCTCCCCTGCCAGACACCAGCAATTTCTGCTGCAGCAATGGGAATATAGATCACCCATCCCCACCAAACCCAAGCACAGCAGGCCCTGTGAACTTCCTTTAGAAAAAAAGGCTGAACTCAATTGTCATAAAGAGATCTGGGTGCCTACATGCTTGACCCAGGCCTCACCTTTGAATTACATGGGGCACTTAGTTAAAACCACATGGCTGGTCCCATGCACACCAATAGACAGAAGCTGTGGCAAGGGCACAGGTGATGGTGTTTCTTCAAACTGGCCATGTGATCCTAATTGGAAGCCTGGGTTGAGAGCCACTTAGCTGAGCATTGTCTCTCAAGCTTCAACATGCACAGAAATCATTGGGTATTCAGGCCCCATGCTGGGAACTCCCCAGCTGACAGGGCTGAAGACAGGGTGTCCTGCAGGAATGAGAAAAGAGACAACAGAAGAGAAAGAGTGGGGTCAGGCGACTTAAGGCTTTCCAGACCAAGAGTCCCGAGAGTAATTCCTCACTCATATTTATTCATCCCAAGAACAAAAGATCATCATAAATCACATAAGCAAACATGTTCTAAAGATATCCCACAAACAATGTTCTAAAGATTTCCATAAAGACTACATGTTCTGAAGATATCCCGCAGGCGAGCAATGTTCTAAAGATTTCCATAAAGATTACAATAACTGGGTATACGTCATACAGGCCAGCTTTAAGGATTACTTATAAAGATTAAGATATCCAGGTATACATAATCTCAGCAAAGGTATCTCTAGTCTAAAACTAAACAAGAACATAGATTTGGGATTGTGGACAGGCTAGTTTTCTAGCAGGATGGACGTTCCTAATTGCAGTCCTGGAGCAGTTTTCCACCCCAGGAGAGAAACTGTTTTCAGTTCCTCCTGTCCTTGGAATGTCTTCACCACTTGGAAAACAGCCACACTATGGAGACTGTCACATCCGCAGAGGTCCCTAGGCCAGCAATATCCCTAGGCCACTCTAACATTTCTAAGCTACCCCAACAGCCCCAGGTTAAGTAACATGACTTTGCAGGTGTGGCAGGGGTCCGTGGATCCTCTTCATTGATAGGTCTCCTGTTAATGCTGATGTTGCTTTCCCAGACCTGTGAGCACTTGCACTCAGCTAGAAACAGCAGGCACAGCACAGAGTTTTCTACACCCAATATTTCTGTCACAACATAAATACTTTTGTTCCAAGTAAAGACCATCGATTACCATCCTGAAACAACATTCTCTGCTGGCCCTTTAAAGTTTACAGATATTGGAGCAGGTAACTGTATCTGAGGAAGTCTGCTTTTGGAAAACAACATGTGCACACGCATGAATGCAGTGTTAACACTGGCCGTGTACTATGTGCGCACAGGTGTGCTGCGGTGCACTGTGCTGGGACCTCACATCGTCTACGTTAATCCTCATAACACCCTGGGAGTCAGGAACTGAGTGTTTCATAATTCCCAGCAGGATCTAGATCTTGGGTCCAGATTTTCAATTTTTCTTCTATTTCTTTGTAACTGATGAAATAAAAATTGTACAGAATAAAAGACATACACGGATGGGAGAGACATGGAAAAGAAGGGTGGAGAAGTAATACAAAGACTTTTCACTGTTGTATTTATATTTACTTTCTTGTAACTTGTAGAGCATCTACTGGATCTAAAGGAATAGAAAACAGATTGGTGAGTCAAATGTCTCTAGAAGCAAAGGTTTTAATGAAAAAAACAGAAATTAAATTACCAAAATATACAGTTCTTTGTATCCATTTCCCTGCTTTTGCATTTTGGGAAATTATGAGCAGCAGCTCTGGAGAGATGGTAGGAGCAGCCACCCCAAATTCTGATCTACTCTAATCAGCTCTGTGAGGTAGGGACAGACCTTGACAAGGCTCAGAAAAGGGTGGATCTGGGCAGAGCTGGGACAGGGACCAGAGTGGAAAACCTGTGGCCTCAACACCACATGTCACCCTCCAGATCCCCAAGTGTGACCACTTGACCAAATCCAAACTTCACAGAACAAATCCTTTTATTAAAAGGATTTTTTTCTGTAAAATTTGGATTCAGTCCAAAGGACACACTCAAAGATTCAGAAGGCCACATGTGGCCCCAAGGCTGCAGGTTCCCCAGCCCTGCAGGCTACTATTTTAATTAATGTCTTTTCTAAGCTTGCCCAACAGAAATTCTACTTCCAGAGTTTCTGTGCTTTTAATCATCATTTTAAAGTACTTTCTTGTCTATTTCACAACATAACAAAACAAGCAATTTAACATAGAGCATCAAGGTTTTCTAGGACAATTACATCAGATACTAAATATTTATTCTGAACAAGGTAAAAGCAATAGAAATGACAACACTTTTTCTTTCCTGGACGGTGACATCAGAACTCACAACAAGGAAGTAGTCCTAAAAAGCCAAAGTCACCTGTATATCTCCCCTTCTTTGTACTGACCACATGATGACTGAATTGAACCATTTATCTATTTGCTCTAGACTAGAAAGTTCCTAGACAGCAACCATGACTGCTTCATCACTGTTTTTTTAATGATCATTTGAAATCCTGGAAGCAGTTTGTTTATCAGTTTGAATCTCTAAACCTCTTCCTTGTTCTTTACTCAAGTACCAGGAAACTGTACCAACTCCCATGTGGGTAGCAACCAAGGAGATTCCTTCTGTGAGGGGAGGAACAAACCCAGGATGACATATTCCTCTCCTTCTGAAATGGAAGGAGAATTAGACCCTGTTGTCAACCTGACCCCAGTTTGCACAGGACATCCCCAATGTCTTAAAGACTCCCAGGTGCTGGTGACAGGGTCCCCAGTGCACCTGGCCTGTTGCCCCCATGGTGATCTATGCAGAAGAGACCCAAGCTGACTCTGTGGATTCAGGATACAGAATAAGCCTGTCCTGGTGAAGCAGCCAATCATGGATCCAGGTGTGATATCACCTGTCCCAATCAGCTAACTCTGGGGTAAGACGATGGAGAACACCCTACCGCAGTAGGTGTAACACTGTGTCTAGGCAGGGGAAGTTGTGGTCATGGATCTGGATATTTTGTGGTTCTGACCTTTCGATATTAATCAATTTTCTCCCTTCTTATGTTGTATCAAGGTAGGGTCTGGTGTCTCTGGAAGTGTTCGATTTGATGCTGAAAATGGTATTTACTTAGAGGTTATGCAGTGAGCACTGGAGACATTTAAAGAACTAAAGCAGGTAGCTGGACAAGATCTGGAAAACTCCAAGGGCTCCACCTGGAGAGAGGCCTTCCAGGTTTACAAAGTCCATCTTGGTCTCTTGTGCTGCAGAATATGTCTCCCCTGGGGACATTTTTGTACATCCTTAGGCTGAAGGCTGGCCCTGTGCTGTGAATCCCAGGTGGAGGCCAGGTCTTTTTCAAGGAGAAATTACACTGGCTCTGTATTCTTGGATTTTACAGTGAGGAGTGGGAAAAGGGACTCTATGTAGCCTGCTCTAGAGCATCCTGAGGAACTCCGGGCACTGGATTTAGAATCTGAAGCTGCAGATTTAGGCACCTACAGAGATGGGGAAGCAGCAGCACCTGCTGCACATTCCCTGACATTTGGGAAGGAGGACACAGCAGACCTGGAGATTCTCAGGCCAACTTGGTATGCATGCACCCATCTCGGTGGGCATCAGATCCCCATGGTCTCTGAATCAATTTCATCCTGAAGATGCCAGGAGCACTGAAAGATGGGGCTGGAACGGCTGGTTGTCATTCCATGAGAGTATTTTTGTAGGAGTTTGGGCTATCTGTACTCTACAAGGTATTGTACTCCATCAATAGGCAGAGAGGCCAGAAAGCCTATGTTTTTAAAGATTATAAAATGTATATTAATAAACTGTTAGTATGTGACGAACAGTTAAAATTGCTTATTCCAACCAGGTGCAGTGGTTCATGCCTCTAGGACTTTAGGAGGCTGAGGTGGGAGGGTCATTTTGGCCTCGGAGTTTGAGGCCAGCCTGGGCAACATAGTAAGACCCTGTATTTACAAAAATAATAAACAAAATTACTCAGGCATGGTGACACATGCATACCCAGGAGGCTACGTGGGGGGTGGATCGCTTGATCCCAGGAGTTTGAGGTTGCGGTAAACTATGATAGTGCCACTGAATTCTAGCCCAGGGGACAGAATGAGACCCTGTGTAAAAAAAAAAAAATTGCTTATTTCTTAGGTCATCACTGTGAATTAAGGTTACTAAAAGTTAAAATTCTAACTAATGGATGGTAACTAAACCTAGAGACAAGAAGAGAAATGATTCTACATACAGAATGTAAAAAGAAAATAAGATCTACTTTTTGGTGAAAAGGGTTATAAAAAAGAAACACAAGAATGTGTTTTTTCTTAAAAAAGTAGTTTTGCCTAGTTTAGAGGTTAATAGTTGTATTACATTAAAAAATTATAGAGAAAAATCAAACTAGATATAAAAAATTGGAGAAACAAAAAGAACAGGAAAAATTGTAAGAAGTTATAAAAGGTTTATAGAAATCTTGTGTGGTCAGAGCTGACTGAGATTGACTGGATCTATTTTAAAAAAAGTTTTATTAAAAGTAGCTTTGATAATAATAATAAAAGAATAAAATTTGGAGGCCGGGCGCGGTGGCTCACGCCTGTAATCCTAGCTCTCTGGGAGGCCGAGGTGGGCGGATCGTTCTGAGCTCGGGAGTTCGAGACCAGCCTGAGCAAGAGCGAGACCTCATCTCTACCAAAAAATAGAAAGAAATTAAT
>CAUYSK010093078.1:0-58032 GCA_963575035.1 Avahi laniger
TCAGCAGTTCGAGACCAGCCTGAGCAAGAGCGAGACCCCATCTCTACTAAAAAAAAATAGAAAGAAATTATCTGAACAACTAAAAATATATAGAAAAAATTAGCCGGGCATGGTGGCGCATGCCTGTAGTCCCAGCTACTCGGGAGGCTGAGGCAGGAGGATCGCTTGAGCCCAGGAGTGTGAGGTTGCTGTGAGCTAGGCTAACACCACGGCACTCACTCTAGCCAGAGCAACAGAGTGAGACTCCGTCTCAAAACAAACAAACAAAAAAAGTTTTGAAAAGCATAGGCCTGTTTCAAATGTGCATAAATAGGAAAATATCAAGTTATTAAATATAAAGTTATCTGTCAGAAATAAATGATTTCCAAAAAGGTGGTATAGGAGTCTGTAGAAAATAAAAACAATGGAAATTTATAAAGAATAGGAGAGGTCCACATCTCAAAATTCAGGCATTAGCACCTTCATGCTTGAAATTCTCAACATGTATTCTTTGGGATTTCACCATAATTTTGAGACATTAAAACTAATACGATTTTCTGGGGTTTTTTTCACTTTGCCTTTTCCTTGGTAACCAAAGGATTGTGCACTCATTGCGGAGGGCAAGGGGGGACAGGAAGGTTGAAAAAAATGGTGAAGAATCATGAAAAAAGTCAATGGTGATTCTACAACAGAGAAAACCACTTGCTAATATTTTGGCATATTTCCTTCCATTATTTAAAAAATAGATTTAAGACTGTATTGTATATGCAATTAACAAACACAAAATAATCTTCCCTAGTTTACATTACATTGTTTTGAAATCCCATGTGTTTAAATGAATAAAGTGGAGCCAACATAGATTCTATGTATTAGGGTGCTACTGCTCAACACCAAGTTTTGTTGACGTTGCTGCCATTTAATAAGTGTTAAATAACAATTTATATTGGTTATTTTCATTCAGAATCTAATTTGCTCCATTTTGCCCCCTTATCCTAACTCCAGAAAAGCTTTCTTCCTTTCTAACAGTGTGTCCTATTTTAAAGTTTACCAAGATTTTAGCATGTGTTAAGCAAAGTATTATGTACAGATGTGAGTTTAAAAACAAACACCCACCAAACACCTACAGATGTCGAAGGACAAAAAAAAAAGCTTATTTTTCTGAGTAATGCAAAGATGGCATCTTTGAAAATCAAGTGTACAAACAAGATAAAGGAAAGAATTCAGGAAATAATCATGCACATACCACGAATCAAATCCGTCAGTTTTTAGCAAATTAAAAGGTAGCATTTTTCATGGATAAGAGTGATCAATGCTCTTTTTAACCTTCCTCAATCATATTATTTGCATTTAACAAAGAAGAGAGGATTGAAGGGCTTTCCTTCCCCAAAGAAAAAGCAAACTCTGCTACCAAGAGCATAATCCATGACCAACTCTTTAAAAATATGGTGGGATCCACTTTTCCTGTCTTTTTTGTTCTTTTTTTTAATGTGGTTGAGAATTTCATTTTCAATCTCCAGATCCTTACTGTTTTTGAGGCTGCCCCACATTCTAAACATGGCCCATTCCTAGGAGACTGTGTCAAGGTCTCCTTAGACCACACAGAGTCTCTTAGGACCACCCGCTGTGGCTTGCTCTGTGGGGACTTTAATAATAACACCTTAGAAGGATTAACAACAACCTCCCTGTGAAGTGGGCACTATTATCTTTACTTAGCGTTAACTGACGCTTAGGGAGGTTAAGTGAAAAAGCATGCAAATGGTAGAGCCAGAAGAAAAAGCATGCAAATGGTAGAGCCAGAACTTAAGCCAGGGTCTTTCAATTAAGTTGAATGTAGGAGGAAGCATTGAACAAATGGTTAAAGAAGGTAAAATGTGAATTTTGCATTATTATCAGGGCTTAAGGAATATGCAAAGAGGCAAAATCTTAAGTGGAAAAAGTAGGACTAATATGTTTTATAATCATGATTTTTTTAATAACTGGTTTTAAAAAGTGAATTGGGTTCCCCAGAGACAGGGTTGCTGGATTTAGCAAATAAAAGTACACGGCACAAAAAAATACTAGGGACACACTTATATTATTCATGTTTTATCTGAAATTCATATTTAACTCAATGTCTAGTATGTTATCTGTAAAGGTCTTTACGAAACAAACAAAAAATACTAATAAATGACAGAGCTACAATTTCCAAAGCTGAAATCTGGGACACTGTGTGTGCCACATGTCTTTGGGAGGCCAAGGAAAGGGAAGTGCAGTGAGGCTACAGCTGTTATTCACTGGGCTTCCTTTTCTTTCTCCTAAAAGCAGACATGGCCCTTGATCCACAAGCTTTCACCAGCTAGGCCATTTAATTTCACTGTCTCCAGCCCCTTCTCTACTTTATATGGATGTGGTGAAGATCAATATAACTAAAGTTGAGAGTGGATATCATACACAAAGTTAAAATATTTATTTATTGGCTGAGTACTTTAGAAATATATTCTCGGAAACTTGGATAAGACAGACTCTACCCCCACCACCCAGAAAGGGCTGAAAAATCAAAGTATATGGCGAGCCTAGTTGGCAGTAGCCGCTAAAAGGAAGGGAAAAACAAAAACCAGAAATGTGTTCACAACCACAAGTGAACTATGGAAAATGTAGTAAGACACCTAAAGGGGTGCCTACCAGAAAAAGTGAGCAATCACTGATGAATTCCACACTTTTCAAATGGCTATGCATGAGTTGATATTTAAAACATGGTCACCTTGACTCATAAATACTACTGAATCACAAATACATAAACATAGTATAAAAATGAGACAAGATCTTACCTATACATGCCAATTTAACTTTCTACTACTTTCCCCTAAACTTTCAATCTCCGTAGCTCAGAAACATTTACTTTCTTTCAAAAAACAACAAATTGGAACTTGCTCAGTGTTCATTTAAATATCTTCTACGCACATCTTTAATCTTCAAACTTTAACAAAACCCAATCTACTAAACACAAATTGCTGTGAACAGAAACTGCCTGAAGAGGATTAATCAACAGCTTTGTATGTCATCCTCTAAACAAGGCCAAACAGTGAATCACTGTTGAATTCCTCACGTGCAGCTATACCCAGTTAATCTTCAAGAAAGCAGTAAACTATGTAAATCTACTTAAACTGGGGAGATAAGTACTTCACTCATCAAAAGCTAGCAACATTTAACAAGTACAACTATTAGAGGGCAAGGCCATTTGTAAAGAAAAAATACACTCCTGCACGCGCACACACTCCATTGAAAAATTTTGCATTCACTCCTCTACCGTCAAAACCCCACTGCAAACTACAACATACTACTTAGCAAAAAAAGGCCTTTCTACTTGCCATGATTTGCAAAAACCAAACTATATGGCATACCTGAGTCAACTACCTCAAGAAGGCAGTTCCAAAATGGAAACAAGGAAATATGAAAAGAGAAATAGCTAATAAAAGAATTCAAGAAACATAACACAAAGGAAAAACGAAAATGTCACTTTTCTGTATTTAAAGGCCTTTAAGTATAAAGCACTTTTTTTCTTTCAAAACGCACTAAAATATTTTCACAGATACAAAAGTCCTGAAAACGGTTTGCATTTTGTTTTGTGGGGTGCTGTTTTCATACAATCAGACTGTATTTACTTAACAAATATCATACACTTCAAAGTCACAGTCAACAGTAATAGGACATACACATTTTCCCATTGAGACCTGAACCAACAATCTTTATTTAGATACTGCCTACTGGGTTTTCACTCCACTCAGAAGCTGCTCACTTTGACCTGAGACAAGCAGGTGTATATCTAATGTGCTCACAGGCCTGTGATGCAGGAAAATCCTGTTTATCCCAGATGATGCCAGAGATCAGTGCTCCCTGATGCCGTGGCTACACTACGTTGGGGGAGGAAGGAGGTGAGCACCACCTACCTCTGCTTTAACTGAAACTGGCTGACTACCATACAGTCAGCCCTCCATATCCAGGGGTTCTGAATGTGCCTAGCCCCGTATCAAAAATATTTTGAGGAAAAAATCCAATAAAAAACAATACAACCATTTTTAAATAAAACAAATAAAAAACCAATATGGTACAACAACTATTTATATAGGCATTTAATTGTATTAGATATTATAGGTAATCTGGAGATGATTTAAACTATACAGGAGAATATGTATGTAGGTTATATGCAAATATCAAATACTATGCAATTTTATATAAGGAACTTGAGCAACCCTGGAACCTGGAACCAATTTCCCAAGGATACCGAGAGTGGACTGTATATATAAAATGAAAAAAATTTTAAGAGTTGTATACTTATTAAGTAAAGCAATATTTTGACATCAGTGCTGTACCAAACATCACAAACCCACCATCCATATCATCCATTTACTTCATCTTTCATCTCCTATCTCACTACCTCCTCCCACCCCCAAAAAGGTGGGAGGACTCCCTAAACTGGACTTGTGAGAGTAGAAGGGTGATGGGCAATGATGCGGATAAGCTCCACCTGAGTTCCTATGAGATGTGCATGTAAGCAGGCAGTCGCAGTATGGTGGTTTTAAGGGCATGACTGCCAGGGTTCAAACCCTGCCTCTGCACTTTGGGTAGTATAGACTTTAGGCAAGTTATTTAATCTATGCCTCAGAGTTCTTAACTGTAAAATGGGGATACTAATATTACCTGCCTCGTATGACTGTCAAGACAACTAAATGAGTCAATACACTGAAAGCATTTAGAACAGCAACCAGCAGGTAGTGAGGTGCTCAATGATTGTTAGCTACTACTATTAAGTATGCATAATACAAGTGTGATTCCAACCCATTACATTTTTAAAGGTGATTTTTAATGTATTTTTTAAGTATTTCTTACATTCAGTTTCCTCAGGCAAAATATCTGAAACCAGCTCTAACAGCTGATTATGTATTTCTAGATTAAAATCAAACTGTATTATATACCTAAAATTTTTCAATTCTTTCATCAAAATGAACAAACTAATATGAACTGAAAGGTTCAGGCTTAACATCACAAAATCTTATAAAAAGCATTAATTAGACTTCCCATTTAGGCTAAGCCAGGATGAGATCACAAAGTCACTCATGGCAACCAGGTCCCTGAGCTGGAAGTGTGCTTTCCCAGTGAATGGCTAAATACTAACAAAAGAAACCTTTGACTCAAATACCACTGGTACCCGGGGTCTTGTGTCTGTATAATGCCTACACATTCATTTCTTTCTTTGCCTATAGAAAAAAGAAAGTCTGTTTGTTTTTCTGATTCAGTCAGCCCTTTTAGTCTTTGAATCTAAGGAGAGCCCTGTGAAAAGAAGAGCATCTTATCAGCATGCTCCAGACCAGCAGGCTGTCCCCCCTTCACACACAAAACCTCCAGCCCCTCACAGCAAAAGGCCTCGCCCTCAGAGCTTTTTCCCCATTTCAGAGCTAACACCCCGCCGGGTTTTGACAACAAATAAATGAATACACAAGGCCCTAACATAATTAGCCATCTTTTCAGGTAGAGTGAGGTGGGTGGAGGAGGGGGGGTTGAGAGTAGAATGTTTACTGTAAATTGGCTTCATTTATGAAGTTGATGTGTGTTGCATCCTAGGGCATTTATTTTAAATGAAGCCACATGAAGTGACTTTAGTGATGCCTGCTTCTGCATCTTGACAATTTTAGCATGTACTTCAGCGAAGTGACATATGCAGACTTTATCTTATTTTTTTTAATTAAAGGAAGGGACTTCTTCACCCAGGTTAAAGTTCCACTGACTTCCACTTCATGGGCACACAGATCAGGGTGCGTTTACTGCCTTTTTAAGGGAAACTTAACATGTCAAAGAACCAAAGACCAGAAAACATAAAACATTTCTTTCTGACACTGTGAAAATACTTGCAAATATACTTATGCTAGGACATATCCCCAAAAAAGAATGACTTTGAGAACAAGAATTAAACATAATCAATAACCCTGCAAACACCTATGGGAAAGCCACCAGGCATCACTGTCATCAGTCATGATCTCAATAGAGCCATGGTCTGCATGGAAGGGTACAGTTTGTTTGTATCATTATTGGGATAATAACTTAATTGATTTGTCTTGGTGGCTAAGGATGTAGAGACAAGAGATTTATTATGGAGAAAAAAATATCTGCAATTGTGTTTTTGTTTTCTCAACAAGCATCTTGCCACTGACCTCTAAATCAGTTTAACCTTTTCTAAACAGACCTGCACATTTTTTACATAATTTAGAGCTAGGTTTTGTTATTGCTGCTGCTGAAAGGCTCTGTGAGATTTATCACAACATGGCTTCAGTAACCTTCTTTTAAAAACAAAGATGAAAAACAAAACAAAAGGCCACAACTGTAAGCTCCCAGCTCCATTCCTTTTCCCAGCAGGGGATTTTGATCTAACCACTGAAGTGCCTTTGGAGTTCAATCTGTTAAAAAATGTATGAAACGGTATTAAAATAGGAAAAAGCATGTGTATGACTCAGGCTTATCCACGTATCTTCTGCAACCAGGATGTCACAGGATTTCCCTGTGCTTCTGAAAACTGAAAACCTTGAGAAAGTGACAGTAGAAGTTCCCGTTTCTTTCTCTCTCTGTGTCTCTCTTTAATGAGGGAGGGGGCGCGAGCGAACACACACACACACACACACACACACATCTTCCGGGTTTCCTACGAATCAGGCAGGTTCTCTGAGGTTCCAAGTGAAGACTGCAAACCAGTGTTACGACTTATTACCGTACTCCTCTATACACAAAGGTTTCAGGAAAAACCCAAACTTGTTGCAGAGCTGGGCAAAGCCCCCGGCCCGGCGCGCTTCTCTTGCCGCCTCTCCGCCCCTTCCCCTTCCTCTTCCTCCAACGTCCCACCCTGCCCGGCCCGGCAGCGAGGGCGAGGGCATCTCCCCTGCTAAGGTCACCGGCCCGAGCCGTCCCCGCGGGCCGCGTTCTTCGGGAACAAGGTCACCGCCCAGCCCCGTCCCCCGAGGAGGAGCGGAGCCCGGCCGAGCGCTGCCGCCTTTGTAAAGCGGGGCTGGCCGGCCTCCGCGCGGCATCCCGGCCGCCGCCTCACCTGCTTGCGATAGGGCGTCCTGCAGTTGCTGCTGCCCCCGGGGTTGCCGCTGCTGCTGGGGAAGATCATCGCGGCGGGCGCGGGGCAGCCTCGCCGCGAAGGGGAGGGCGCAGGGAGGGGGCCAGCCGGGCCCGGGGCCGCGGCCGCGCTGGGAACTCCCTCTCGCCGCGCGGCGGCGGCCGGCGGGGGCTGCAGCTCGGCGCAGACTTCTCCGCCCTCGACCTCCGCACTCGCCTAAAAGTGCGGCGCGGCGACGGCGGGCGAGACTGGAGCAGCTCCGGCGGCCGCCGCCCTGCGTGCCATGGACGGGAGTTCGCGCGCGGAACTGGCGGCGCCGCGGACTCTCCCGGCGGCAGCGGAGGAGCAGCGCCGCCGCGTCCCCACCTACCGCGGCCTCAACCACCGCCCCGAGAGCGCGCCGGCCGGGGGCGGGGAGGCGGCCGCGCACCGCCTTGCGCCGCGCCCAGGCCCACCCGCGCCTCCCCGCCCGCCCGCTGGGCGCGGCGCCCGCTGCCCCGCCGGCCGGCCGGCCCCCGCGCTCTCCCTCCCGGGCTCGGGGCCGGGGTCCGGGCTGCGCGGCCCGGGGAGCCGCCGGCGCCCCCGCTCTGATGCAATGGTTGGGTCTGGCTCCCCGCATGCCGCACATTCCTTGGAGTAGCCAACCCCCCTCCTCTGTCCTTTTTTCCCCTTCGGTTCTTTGCCTAAGCACCAGGGGCAGCTTCGCACCCCAGCTCGAAGCCCCTTTTAAGGGCATCGCTTCGGGGATCACTCCGGCACCTGGGGAGGAAGCGAGCTGGCCCCCAGGTCTTCTCGCTCTTCTTTCATCTTCCAAACTATACAAGTCCTCCTCCCCCAGATAAGGTGAGGACAATCATTCCTACTTGCACGAACAAACCAGCCTTCCACCAAACCTCTGCAAATCTCATTCCCCCAATTCACACGCTGACACTTTAGCAGAGGAAACAGGTCTCCACTCCCCAGCCTCTCACCTAAATACTCTCGGTAAAGTTTTGTGTTTCACTCTTATACGCCAGAGTTTACAAGCTTTCCTTCAAGATGACAACATGGAGTACGCAGGAAAATCACTTACGTCCGACGCTTTTGGTAAGCCTTCTCTCCTTCCTGAAAACTGGAATAGTGTAAGCCTTATTTTAGTTATTAGATGCGACACAGATGTGCTCTCTTCAAGGGACATAGAAACTCGGCAAAGAAAAAAAGAAAGGACAAAGGGAGGAGGTAATTTCCTTTGTTTCCCGGTTGAAATGACCTAGGGACCTAGGGTTGCTCAAGCTGCCCCTTTTCTCGGCTACTTTTCCGTGGATGTATCAAGCCCCAAACCTGTGCAATGCAGAAGGCCTCGACAGCAATTCCCACAGGCAGAGCCTGCTGCCTCTGGATAGGCCACTGGGACAGGCTTGCCATCTTTCAAGTTGGCTTGTTCCACAGTGAGTATTGCCGAGTATTATCGCTGCGGTAAATAACACCGAGTTCCTCCTGGGTCTCTGGACTCTTAACACCTTCCTGGAAAGGCTCATCTGCCATGACAATGAAAACTCCTAACTTGTCTAAAAAGTGAAGGCAGACAACTTTCCTGCCATGAGGAAAACAAACTGTCTCCTATGGAAATTGAGTCTTCTAGCAAACAAAGCTGTGCCCATTCAAAGACTTTTCCAGCAGCAAGGAATTGGAAAAATATTCATCCTACATATCCTGCTGGTGACTTAGCCACTTTCATACTCTCAGGAGCTCCCCAGCATTCTCCAGCAAAAGTGATGATAATTAGAAAGTCTCACCTACTAAAAACTATATACAGAAAATACACATATAATCCCTAATTCTTTCATTTAACACATTAACTGCCATGTGAATTGTATTTAACTGACGCTAGTTTTGAGCTCAGGGCCTCCTGAAGCATATGTAACTCAAATGTCACCTTGGGAGCCCTGTGAACTGTTTTTCAAGTTGCATGTATTGCACACACAAAAAACAATAAAAAATAACAAATTTTTCATTAAATCAGAAAGGATCGTTTTGTTTTCGGTAATAAAACACCATGGCCCCAAAGGAAAAAAAAAATTTTTTTCTAGTGTGGCAGTCAAGGTGTTAAAAACAGCAGCAAAGGAACTTATTCTGCGCATGGTAGTAGGTGCACAATAGGCAAGTAAAAACTTGCCAGATAAAATTCACAGTAAAATATCTGTCCTTTAAAGTGATTAAATATCAAACATGGCACAACTAGCATTCACTGAGAGTTAATATGTATGCTAGAACCAGTCCTGTCACTCCATGCATTGACGATTGTTTTGGTTGTCCTTTTGCTTTCTCCTCTCACTAGGACCCTTTACTGCAAGTTATAGGGCACAGGTATAAAATAGAAGGTTTTAGTTAGAACCGTTCAACTTATAGGTACCTTTTCCCTCAAGACCCCAGCAGTTCAGATCTGTCATCTATGGAAAAAATTCCACGTAAAACCTCAGTTGTCATGACAGGTCTCTTAGGAAACCACAATCTAAACCACAAAAGAACAGCATAGATTAATTTTTCTATGGCTCTACTCTAGGCTATGATACTTTGGATGCGTGCTAACCAGAATGCTAAAACTTGATTGGATACCCTTCAACAGTTTTACTGAGATAAGAAAAGTTTTAAGTGATAATAAAATTTAAATTGGAATCTTAAAGGTCTTCTAATACTAAATACTAAAATATAAAAGACTAAATTGGAATATTAAAGGTCTTCTAATACTAAATATTAAAATGTAAAAGACTCTAAGACTAAAACAGATATCTAAAAATCAACAAAATTTAGTATGTTCTATAATAGTAAATGGCATAAAAGCAAAGAATATAAGGCTTATTTTTAAAAACCAATGCCCACCACGGTTCAAAAGTTCCAAACCTAAGTAGGTGTTATATTCTTAACTAAATAAAGCATTATGAAAAGAGAAGACAGATTGTCCACCCTCAAAACCTATAAAATATAAAGTCCAGATAGCTCAAGAATCTAACATAAGGATCTAACATAAGTAACAAAAATATGAAACCATGTGTATAACATACACAGTCAATTACAGATATTCACAAGTGCTTACTTGTAAGAGTGATTACAGGCTTAGATGCTGGTGATGTTCATCTAGAAAAGTTTCTTGACCTTTGAAACAAGAATGTTTTGAGACAGAGAAAGTAAGAAACAGTCCAGAGGAGCTACAAATTACCACCGTAAGAACCTGTCCCGGAGATGCTCATCACCTTTAAAGGAAACTGAACCTTTGCTGTCTGGGCTGCCCTACAACATCCTCCTCCCCCACCTCAGCTGGTAGGTAAAGAAGCTGTGGGAATCTGACCCAAGGGCAGTCAATCCACAGACTGGCCGGTGACCTATGACCTGGCTGGGACTGAAAAAATGAGCAGGGCCAATCCAGTTCTCATTCTTGGGAATCTGATTCAGAAAACGCCAAGAGCCGAACCAGTTAGTAAAGGGGCAGAAACTGCAAGAGTGCCAGGGGATAGAGCTGAAGCCACAACAAGCCAAAACCATATACAAGCCAAGGTTATGAGGAAGCAGAAACTATGAGTAAACAGGAAGCTGACTGGCAGCAAGCAGAGAGGAGAGCAGACGCCAGGAGCGGGGGTGAGCACTTGGCGGTGAGCTGATGCAGGGAGCTGCAGTCCCTAGAGCTGCTTTGGCTCTTAAGACTTACGACAGCCCCTCCATGTGTATACTCACCCCCCCCAACCCTTCTTCAGATAGCTTAAAGGAATCCAGACTTTGCAGTCCAAGGAACAAAATTAAAACAGATCCAAGCAGATTTGCCTCTATATTGCAGCTTCCCAACTTGCCCAAAGCTTTGAGCAAGTTTGTTAACCTTTCTGAGCCCCAGACTCCTCACAAGATTGTCTTGAGTACAGTACAACAAAAGTGCCAAACTCAATAAATGGTGGCTGTTATTATTGTTCTTCCAGGTTTTATCCTGGTGGTTTGTAATTTTAATGGGGGCACTGTGTAAAATAACTGATGCTGAATGTCAAAGAACAGGAGCAAGGCTATAGCAGGAATCGATGACAAGCAAATTTAGGTTAGGGGAGGTCACTTTTTGAAAACATGTTTGTTGAATGGCTGAATGAATATGCTTTCTAAGGCTGTGTATACTACAGACTTGACTTTAAAAGGTTAAAAAAAAGTCTGGCAACTCTGGGAGGCCGAGGCAGGCGGATTGTTTGAGCTCAGGAGTTCGAAACCAGCCTCAGCAAGAGCGAGACCCCGTCTCTACTAAAAATAGAAAGAAGTTAATCGAACAACTAAAAATATATAGAAAAAATTAGCCGGGCATGGTGGCGCATGCCTGTAGTCCCAGCTACTCGGGAGGCTGAGGCAGCAGGATTGCTTGAGCCCAGGAGTTTGAAGTTGCTGTGAGCTAGGATGACACCACTGCACTCTAGCCTGGGCAACACAGTGAGACTCAGTCTCAAAAAAAAGAAAAAAAAAAAAAAAGTCTGGCAAAGATCTGTTTTAGGAGCCTAGGTGCACTGAAGTTTTTCATTTGTTTCCATCCAGTTTTTTTAAAAAAGAAGTTATATGTTGGAGCAGAGCCATTTTGTGTGAATGGGAAGACTGTGAGCAATATCAGAGTTCACACAATGTAAGGCAGGAGTATACAAACAAGGATAATAAGGACAGAGCCACCAGTACATGCAGAAGCCTGCAATCTAGTACAGGAGATGAGACATATAGGTGATGATGTCACCTGCCACTTAGAAAAGCCTGTATGACTGGAATTTGAGAATCTGAATTTAGAAGACATTGTCCCAAAGAAGCAACTTTAAAATGAGAATTTCATTTTTGACTCTTTCACATCTTATTTCACTTTCACAACAACCCTATGAGGTTGGAATGGTTATTAGGCTCAAGGTACAGATGAAAGAAAAAAAGTTAAATGACATTGACCTACCCAGAGAGCTAATAAGTAAGTAGCAAACTAGAGTTCAAATCTACGGCTAGCTAGGTTTAAAAGACTTATTTAGTTCTGTGCTCCTTTCAACACTGTAATGCTGCATCTCAAAAAAAGTTTATAAATAATGCTCCAGTTCCTAGGTGAGTACTTGTAACCCATAGAGCACCCAGATTGCTTACTGTACACTAATAATGCAAGTCATTACGTGGTAAGTGCCAGGAAAGTGGTCTAGACAATCATTGCTATGGGAGTCCACAGGAGGGAGAGATCAATACAGGATATCATATGGGTGTCAGAAGCTCAGCTCTATAAATGTTTTGTTTAAGGGACACTCAGAACACTGCACAGATGACCTGAAAAACAGAACTAGAGAAGGAAGGCTGGCATGAGAAGAGGGTGTGTGTTTGGGGTAATCTCTGCTGAAATCATTGCTAATCGATGAACTTCCAGATGAAGGGTCAAAAGCATAAGGGACCAACCACACTAATACACATATTACTGAGCCCCATGTAAAATAGGAGGCTTTGAATGAAATTACTATAAAGAAAATACAGCTGTGAAGCTAAGCTTTGAAAGAAGAAAAAAATGGGGGCAAAGAAGATGTCCAAAGAGATAAGAATAGAACACGTCTATCAAAAAAAGAACTGACCTATAGCAGATTCTGTCCTTCCATCGCCGCTAAAGTATTTCCAGCACCCATTTTTATTTGGGTCAAACTGAAAGCTGAATGGAAGTAAGAGGAAAAATTCAGTCAACATTATTTCAAATTACAACCTTTAATGCAAAAATATAGCCTCACAGTATTGATTAGTGAAAGCAGTTCACACTAAACAGCTATTTACATTTGAGAGTCTATGTCTAAAAGCTCACAAAGCCTCTGGCTCTCACCAGAAAAGGAAAAAAAAAAAAAAAAGGTAAAAAAATATGAGGTCAGCAGATTCTTTAAATTTCTGTTGCTTCCTGGTACAAAATAGAGTTGATAAAGTACCCTATTTCTAAAGGAGCAGCAATATTTTGTATTATTTACTGTTTTGCTTTTTAAAAAATCTGCAATTCTTATTCCAGACTTAAAGTCTCCCTAGACACACATAAAATCACATATGTATAAAAATGAAACCACTATAATAAAATAAAACTATAGCTATAATCCCAGCAGGTACACAGAACATAAACATAGCCATATTCTGATGAGTCTTACCAGAAGCCATAGTCTGATGATTCCTGAATCTACCCTGGCTAACAAAACAGAAGAAATGAATTTTGCCCCATTGCTGCTTCTCAGCATGTGTTATTAAATAATAATGGCTGTTATTTAGTGAGTAACTACTATATTCCAGGCACTTTCTAAGCACCTCTCTCTCTCTCTCTCTCTCTCTCTCTCTCTCTCACACGCGCACACACACACACACACACACGCACACACACGCGACAGAAGAATGATGATTCCATTTTATCAAAGAGAAAACTGAGTCTCGGGGATTTAAGTAACTTGCCCGAGATCACAGATCCAATACATTCTGGAGCTGGGGTTTGATATCGGGTCTCTCTGACTCCAAAGTCCCCTGCCTCCAATAATACTAATAATGGTTGTTATTACTATTAGTTGTGGATCAAATCCAAGACCCATAGGGAAAAACTTACATGGCATTAAGAGCCAAAGCTTGGGCATCAGAGCACCTGGCCCTGCATCTTGACTTCACCATTTACCATCTGTGTAACCGTGGGCAAGTAATCTATCCCCTCTAGAAGCCTCAGTTTGCTCATTTATAAAAGCATATGGAATTACACTGAATTTCTATTCAGTTGAATATGAATACAAACTTTCCAATATTAGAATATATACTAAATAGTACAGATATATATTCTGGCACCAACCTAGCACTTAAATCTCACTTAACTGATGGTTGCTAAGGTGTAACTCCCACCTTGCAGTCAGTTTTATTTTCTGGGATCATTAGTGGGACAGAGTTGGGAGAGGGGAAGAGAGAACTATCTTCTAGAAGCTGGGATGATGTTAAGGTGAAAGATATTTCTAGAATCCTGAACTGGAACTGAGGTTTTTTTCCCTCTCAAAAAATATTGAGAGATCATATTAGAGATTAGCTTCATTATGGGATTCATAGATACTTACAGGTCAACTGAAGTCCTAATCACCACTTAGGACATTTCTACCTCTGGGGAAACATCCTCTAAATTTGAAACAAATAATTTGTACACAAAAAATTGTTAGATATACTCTGTTCATAAATTAGTTATTGCCCTGCTCTTGCAGAATAACTAATAAACTTTCAAGTCTGACTCAAATTTTTGACTTGTGTCCTCAATAAGATAAATTTCTTTCCCTAAATTTTTTCTACAAAAACAGGTACATAGATTCTTAATCCTTTTCAAAAATACAAAATCTGAAAAATAGGCTATATGAGTTAAAAATTCAAGACTTCGTTTTATTATATTACCATGAATTTGTATGTGTACCTAAAATTCCATAGCAAAATAAAATCAACTATTTGGGAATCCAGGACAAAGAGAAGGTCCATTTTTCATATAGTGTGAATTTCTATTTTCCTGGATGGATGTCTCAATCCTCTACACTCTTTGACTGCGGAAATCTAGAATTAGAGCTGTTATTCTCCATGCCTGTTGCAAGCCTACAAAACTGTAAGTGCTATTTCAAGATTTTCAGACTATTTCAAGATAATTCAATGAATTTTCCATGAATTATAGTAAAACTTACAAATTATGACAGAAAGCTATTACTAGGTAATCTCTGAAATTTGTTTACCTAAAGAGATGGAAGTAACATCATCTATGTATGTGAGCAAACTATGGTTAAAGGGTAAATGCTGAGGTGAGAAAGGAAGGAACTGGTATGCTGGGAAGAATGCTAATCACATCCACCTCTTGCTATGGGACCTGGGAAGAGGTAGAAAGCACTTAGAAATCAACAGAATTTGTGGAAAACTAGAGACAAAATCATTAAATCATGGAAAACAAAATGAATTCAAACCTGGAATGACCATCTCCTTTCCATGTCAAAAGTCAGCTGTACAAATGACAACTTTAGCAGTATACAGCAAACTGTACCTGGGACAAACAAAACCTTCATGTAAGCTAAGAATGGCAAAAGGTTTGTAATAAGAAATTCCTAAATGTCTGGGGGTGAGTGGCACGTAACCAATGTCTATCCAAAACCTGGGATCCATAGCACAAGTTAGTTTCTTTTCTCTTAAGTTACTAAAATTACTATTAAGTTAGGTCTCTTTCACCTGAAGAGGAGGATGCTAGAATAATTAATGATGTCCTTTATGTAAATGAGAATGCTGAAAAGCTTTTCATTCTCCACTGAATTATAAAGGTTCAAACAAGAAGATACAGAATTACAAATGAATTTCTGTTCAATTGAATATGTATGAAGGCAAACTTTCCAACATCAGGATATACTGTTAAGAGTACTAAAATAGGATACATAAGGAGCTTATAAAAATTCCCCACCCAAGTCTCTTTAAGAATGACTAGCTCTGGGTTATCTAATACACTTAACACATGGGGTGAACTGATGACAGACCTGTGGCAAATTGATACTCCCCTAGCGAAGAGAAGGCAAATGAGGAAATTCTGATGTTGTCATGACAATATGACTGATCATGACATCAGCAATTCCTCATTCCAAACTGTAAAGAACACTCCCAGAACACTGACAACACATTAAACAGATACTCCCAGAACCACCCTTCTTTCACCTCCCAATCTAATATTTGATCTAGTGGCAAATATGATGTTTCAAACAAAGCATTATCAAGTGTTAAAATTCTGCTATACTCTTCTAAGTTAGAGAAAGTGCCAGGAAGAAGTAGATAACTTCTAAAGATGTTTACATTTTTCAGAGCCATTTATATTTTTCACACATATAAACATAATCAATGTATAAAAATGTTACAATTCACAAAATGCTTTATTATGTATTATCTCATTAAAGTGTCAGGGAAGGAGACAGAGCTGGTAACCCCCCACCCATCCTTTTTTTGAACAGGTAGATAGCCTCAAGTAGGTTAGGCAGCTTGCCCTAAGGCATGAAGCCCAGAAATATTGAATTTCGGGTTGGAAAGAATTATTAAGGGCCAATCCTTATGTCTGGCAGAAAATCATTATTCAGGACATATTTCAATAATTGGATGAATGCTGCTGTCTCTCCTTGGACACTCTGACCAATAATAAATTCATTCTATCTATCCATATTTTTAGCCATATCTACTAGAAAATTCTTTGTGAAACAGCCTTGAAATTTGAAAGCATCCATCATAGTTCCACCCCAGGACTAGAATCTGTGTCTTCCGTAGATTGCAGTGCTTGTCTATGTATTCTATACTGATGTACCCATCAAAGTGAGGGCTGAGCCATCTTTTGTTAAGCTTTACCAATCTTACCAGATTGCTTAAATAGTATGTAAATCTCTAATGATTTACTGAACCTACTGTCGTGCACATAATGGGCTTTTTTTGATGCATGAATGGATGAGGCAAGCTAGCTTTCTAACACACACACACACACACACACACACACACACACACACGCACAAATGGCAGAAATGATGATTTTTACCCTCTTTTGAAAACTGTGAATAGCTGAGTTAGGAAGAGATGAATGTAAGAGATGTAGTGATCAAATCTTAAAGAAAATGCTTTACAAATTATATTGAACATGGTGGATTTGCATCCTAATCTTTAGATCACTTAGGATCACAAATAAATATTGTATTCTGCATCTGTATGTGACTTATTAAGGAAATGAAATTCCATGACCAAATGGTTTCTCTTGACCTCAACTGTTACTGTCAGAATAAATCTTCTCACTTTACTTTTTGGGTAAAAGAGACGTGTCCTACTCATCTCTCTGTGATCAATGCCCTACAAATATTTGGCTATAAACTGCATGTCATGCAATCTAAGACATCACTGACTATAAGCTGCCTGGCAATCACTTAGATCAGCAGTCTAAGTGGTGCCAACCTTTTTGGCACCAGGGACCAGTTTCATGGAAGACAATTTTTCCATGGACGGGGTGGTATGGGCAGGGAAGCAGGGCTGAGGCAGTGATGCTCAGCCTGGATCCTAACAGGCCACTGACCAGTACTGGGTCTCAGGACCCTGAGATTGGGGACCATTGACTTAGATGAGAACATTTGAAAAGAGTAGATGGCAGGTGCTACAAGACATCATAAATTATAAGATGCATTCCAATTTCAGAGATGTTGAAATGTGAAAAAGGTGAATCTTAGAATTTAGCAAAGTATGGCATATAAGTACACATACACACTGCATACAAATGCACGTGTCCTTTTTATTCATAACCTAGGCTCTAGAAATATATTTTGTCAAACACTCATTTGTAACCTTCTTAAGAACACAGAGCTACTAAGAGGTTACAAGTACATGACTCACACATTCAGTTTTTCCAAGGAGATCTGGTAGTATGTCTTACAAGTAGTGGGCACAGTCTTCACACGTCAGAATGAGAAACTGTACCCTAATCTCACAGAGACATCCATCACAAAGGAACAAGCTGAGCTGTCTGTTTCCCTCCTCAGCCTTCTCTCCACAATCATGTCAAGTTACACCTGTGATGTTTTACATGCACAGTGCATTTATATAATAAGATTAAAGGGAGATGAACCTAAATCTATAGATATTTATCAGACTTCTGCAGTCTATGCTTCTTGCTATTAGTGCTTTAAAGTTGTCAGTTGTAAGGGCCAGGCGCAGTGGCTTATACCTATAATCCTAGCACTTTGGGAGACCAAGGTAGGAGGATCACCTGAGCTCAGGAGTTTGAGAACAGCTTAGGCAACATAGCAAGACTTTGTCTCTACAGAAAAATTTTTAAAAAAATTTTTAAATAAAATAAAAAAATAAAGTTGTTAGTTGGAAACATAACTTAAGAACATTAATCCTGGAGTGTTACTTCTTTGACAGGTTCTGGTCAAACACATGCACATACATGGACACACATATATTCAAAAGATTTCAGTTATCAGCTCTGTTCTGGGACATGGCATCCATTCCAACCTACAAGCCTTACAAACAAATTTCCATCCTTTTATAGGAGCTAGAGTGCCAGTTCTCAATCTTCCTAGGGCTTCAGATTGGAAAAGTAATTTTTGTGCAGATCGGGTAAATCGGATAAAAAGACATTTATCTGAAATGATTATCACAGTCCTTAAATTTGATGTGAAATTACAAAGTGAATCAAAAGAAATAACAGGTAAGAAGATGACCCAGGTATAGAAAAAGATGTAAATGACTCACACTTAGAGTAATGACTATTAGTATCTGAGAATTCACATTTGCTCAGGAATTGACTAGTTTCTTGCATTTCCTCCTCTTCCTTATGCAGCTTTCCTTTGAGTCATTTCACTGCTGGTATGGTGATAAAATCCATATGAAAAAGTGAAAAAACTGGTCAATTTATTTACTGACCATAGGTTGGTTAAATTGAAGCTTGGGAATTATTTATTCATTTCATTTATCTATAATGTTTCTTTTATTATAAAAGAAAATTATAATTGATCTCACCTTGAAAATCATCTTATAGGAATTATTAACATACCAAACTACTGATATATCCCAAGCCTCTAACTCAGGGGCTTGGCACATATTAGGCATTCAAATATTGGTTCATCACTGTATGAATGAATGAATGAAAAATATCTTCAAAAGGTATGCAACTCCTCTTCAAAAGATGTTATTATTTTATAAAAGTAGAACAAGCTTATGATTTTGAGATATTTGGTAATTCAGATATAAATTTTAAATTCCAATTTATTAGCCAAACTTCCTCAATATTAAAGAATATCATTTCATGTCTGTAATGCATGATCTCCTGAGTGATTTGAAAATAAATTCTATTTTAGGGGGGCTCTTTTGAGAAGTCTTAGAATTCACTTAAGCTATCTACCATGAACATCATTAAATATATCAGGCTACAAAATATTGAAAATCACTGCAGGAATAACTGTTGCCCTCCTTTTTCTACGTCTGTTCCCTTTAACACATTAACTATCATATGAGTTGTATTTAACTCATGCTAGTTTTGAGCCCAGGGCCTCATGAAGCGTATGTAACTCACATGTCTCTTCACCTTGGGAGCCACGTGAACTATTTTTCAAGTTGCATGTAACTCACTCACAGAAAACAATAAAAAATAACAAAGTGTTCACTAAATTAGAAAGGATCATTTTATTTTTGAGGGTTTTATTCTATTTTTGTAATAAAACACAGTGACCCCAGGGAAAAAAAATTTTTTTCTAGTGTGGCAGTCAATGTGTTAAAAAAAAAATCATAATTTAAGTTTTCAGTGACTAGCAGATTTTTAAAGTAAGTGTACATTCTATCATATAACATTTTTAAAAATCCTATCAGTAAATAAGAATGGGCAGATTGTTGGCAATTGTTGAAGCTATTCTTTCTGCTTTGTTAGCACATGTTTAAAAATTTCCACAATCAAAGTGTTTTAGTTGATAGCAGTAAGCCTTGAGAGCTTGACTCTCAGAGGATTCCACACAACCAAGGCACAGCGATGCTTGGTACTACAAACACCTGGGAAATGACTACATAGTTGGTTATAAGTCTTATTTTAAATAACTACTTTACCTGTCCATTTTACCCTTTTCTTGTGAATCTCTCATAAAAAAGAAAAAAAAGTAAAAGAAAAAAATATTTAAAATGTTGAAATATGAGACTATAGTCTGGACAGTACAAAGGTGTCAGCAAATCCACTAGGAAATGCTACAAACCTAAGCGATTAAACAGATAGGATTCAGTTAATTTCTACACTTTTGCCAGTGAAAATACACTATTTCTAAACCGGCAGCAACTCTGCAGTTCATACTGACTCTCTTTTCTTTCACCATATCCTTTATCCATTAGTTTCCTCAAGCTAGCATTGCTGGAACCTCTTCTGTTTTTCTCTGTGACCAGTCCTTATTTATTCCAAATTGTTGTGCACCGTGCTTCCAAAATAATTTTTTATGGCCTCTTTGACCATATCATTCTACTTCCCAAAACTCCCACATCAAATGCAAATCTCTGAACAACACTTGTAAAGCACTCCACTTTCTAACCCCCTCATCCCTTTACCTCTATTCCAGCTACTATTTGTGTATTGGCTGCTCATGAACTCACTTTTTTTTGGCTCTGAGCTTTGCCAGGAAACAGCCTCTGTTTTTCCATCAGCCAAACCACACTCATCCCTCCCTCTGTTTACTCTGTTGAAATCACAGCTCATGGTCTACCCCCTCTGAGTTTTTCCTCCTCTCGTGTATTTTCCAAGACTTCTTGCTACATTTTCTAAGGACTGTATTAATGCCTAAATTAGGCCAACTGAGTATCTTTACATTATAAAGCCCCCTGCTAAAGAAACCATGGCTAAGATTTAGCATGTTCTCTCCACATGTACTCTACTGAAATGCAGCCTGGGACAGCCCGGCAAGTACCTGCTGACCTGGCTTCACTGTAAATCAGTAGTTCTCAGCCGCCTTTCCAGCCCAGCACACCTGAGGCTTACTATGTACTCCTATCAATTGCTGCAGCTCACTGCTACATGATTTTGAGCCAGAAATGATGAGGACACACATTCCCATCCTTACCCAAAAATTATTGTTATAAAGAATGAGTGAGAAGGTGGTTACAGGAACCCAGAAAAGGTAAGATCAACCTCAGCCCCTTGCCCGCCCCCTCCCATCTTGCTTTGGTGTAAGAAAAGCTTTACTGTAAGGTACATAAAAATCATAGCCTCTCAACCTATGAAAGTTTGGAAATGATTAAATGTTTTCTCAGGTGAGCATTTGTTATTTATTAAAACGCTAGATGGTAGCAAAATGTATTTCCGAACTACTAAAGCAACCAAAAATTACTCTCCCCTGATGACATAACTTGTCTTGAAACTCTAGTGGTCGATTGTCCGTCTTCCTCACACCAAGGGGCCTCTTCCTTGTTCCTCTTCCTGGCAAAATAGCGCAGCCCCTGAGATCCACTCCATCTTATTCTATCCATTGCCATTTATAGTATGGAACAGCGGACAAGGCATAGCTTTCAAGAAAAACTACTGTGCTCAAAAGACAATTGTACTACCTATTAGCCACCTTCATCTAACTGTAAAAAGAGAAAGGTCAAAAATAGCTTCCTTATGGAGTTTTTGCAAGAAGCAAAGAAGACACTTCCGTTTGTTAAATGACGAAATTAGTTATCATCATTTCTTTGCCTTCTGCAAGTGCCCACCTTCTTCAGATAAATTTAGCACATAGCTAAGCACTTTTCCTGAGAGATAGTATCATTTCGTCTAAACCCCAGCCTTCCAGTTCCACTTTAAGAAAACCTACGCACCCACTTCCTTCCAGTGACTGACATCATTGTAGGTCAACGAGTTCTGAAATTCCCATTCTTCCATCTATTCTGCACTCTTATGAATAAAAATTATATCATTGGACAACATTTTTTGAGGGCTTAATATGTACCAGACGTTGTTGTAAGTATCTTACAGGCATTATTTCATTAGTCCTCACACCACACTATTATTCTTCCCATTTTCAGATGTGGAAACTTAAGCTTCCCATTCATTCTCTCCGTTCTCCCATCCCTCTGTTCTGTAAGGTCACCAGCATCACCACTGTCACCACCAACGCCCACCCCCATCCCGTCCCCTCCCACCACATTTCATTTACTTAACTAACCTAAATCCCCAGATCAGCCAATTCCAGTTTGTTATTTTCAGGGCCGGGTATTCACAGCCCTTTTATCGTGTCTTTCAAATGAGCATTTTTGACCAGGTTTTTCTATTTCTCCTCCTGAGTTGCTGACAACCTCCCAGGTGAATCATAATTATGTTCATTGGCTTCACTAAAAATTCACTAAATTTTATATACCTTCACTGCAATACAGCATTCATTTTATTCATTTCCAAGGGCTTCCCTGTGCCCTCCCACACAGAATTAACTCTAAGCCTTTTTTTATTTCCTCAAACCCCCAATCCCACCTTCACTGCCAAATGATAAGGTAGAGATCATTTATTACTTACATGAAACTGCCTCAGTTCTTTCTCAAATATATGTCTACATTTTCGCACATCTTTTTGGCTTCTTCTCTATCCTAGTACTAGAGATGTTCCTAGTTCTTTTTAAGAGGCAGGTTTCCATCTGTATCCTTGATTTCAAATGAATTTCTCTATAATCCTCCCTCACCCCCGCCTTCACCTGATTTTCCCCAACCCTAACTTTTGTACCAGTTTGCTTGCTTGCTAGCTTGCCTGTCTGCCACCTTTCCTTTCAATTTTTCTTGGTAACTTAATACTTTTTTTTTTTACCATAAAAGCAATACATTAATCTATTTGCCTTTTAGAAATATGAACAGCAGATGCAATGGCTTTTTTCCAGTAAACTAACTTGCTCAAGTCTTCTCTATCCTATAAAAAAGGGATCAGGGAATGCTTTCCTCGCTTCTTATGCCATTTCGTTCCTTCGCTCCTTCACTGCCTGAGTTCAGTGGCTGTTTGCACTTCACTTCCCATTCTGGTTACAGACCTCTGTGACCTGGCTTTGGACACCCCACTCATCCACCACTGCCCCTCCGTCCCCTCCCGACATGGTGCAGTTCTGTGGCAGGGCCAGGCACCGCTCACCTTCGTGAGATTCCAAGTTGTTGACCCTTTTGGTGTCCTCCTTTGCCCTCTTTTTTTTTCTCTGCTCTAGATTCTTTTCCATATATGATCTCACCCATAACTAGCACTTCAGTAATCACTGCTGAACAAAAGAATCTCACAGCCAGAACTCCAATCATGGCTTTTCTCTTGGGATCCAGCCCCTGTTCAAACTTCCTTGAGCCTCTATGTCCCCTGGTCAGCATTCATTCCCCTCTCTCTGTCTCTCTCCTATGCCACCACTGAAATTGGTAGGCTCCCCCACTGAGGCCACTTACACTGTACTTTGATTATGTCTATCTCTGCCCATTTCGCTGCAGAGTAAGATTGTCAACAGCAAGGGCTCTACCTCCGTGCCTTGTACAACACTGCAACTCTAGAAACAAAAATTATTTTAAATGTACTGACTTCTAAGTCCAAGAAGAAAGTACCATTTCATAAAATTAAGGAGAAAATTGTCCTCACATTCATTAGCACTCTTGTTGTCTGTCTGGTTTTGTTTTCACACAGAAAGCCTTCAGAATCCGGGAAGCACTTTTTCTCTAATGAGTGAAAATACTCTTCAATGCATTTCGGAATGCTGATCATTTCCAAAGTGCAGGGGGAATGAAAGCCCCATTAACTGGCAACTTCTGGACATTCATGCTCTCAGAGGGAAAGCTGAGCACCTGAATTTTAAATTGTTTTTTAGGTTCTTCTTCAACCCAACTTTTAGAAAACTTTTAAATGAAAAATAATTACACGTTCGAGTCTAATTATTCCCCCTGTGTATTCATTCATAAATACAAATGGCAGAAACCAGGAAAGATTTTACAGAATGAATTTTGAAACCTTTCTTTCATATTAAAAAAATAAAAGCAAGCATAGGAATGAAGAATTGAGAACTCCTTCCTGGTATTTATTTTTATACCCTGAGCAATTAAAAGCTAAAAAAGGAAGGAATAGGAAGGAGGGGGGCGGTTAAAAAATAAAAAACAAAACAAAACAAAAAAGGTTGCCTTAAGATAATCAGGAATGTATTATATAATCTATTCACAGACAAATTATTAAGATCTGAAGGTCAAAAAAAAGAAAAGAAAAAAGAAGAAGAAGAAGAAGAAGAAGAAGAAGGAGTCTTCAGATCCTTATTAGACATTAATTTTGGCTCCTCAATGGAATATGGGCAACAAAATGACCGTTTCACTTCCTGGCATCTGAAATTAAATTATCATCTCCATTCCTGACAGTATAGCTGCTTAAATGGGGCAGCATGAAGTGTGAGGACTTAAAAGCACTACTATTTTTTAGTGAGATCAAACTCTCAAGTTTAAATATATACACTTCTCACTTCTTCATTGCCTCTACAAACAAATAGTCTCTCACTACTATTAAAGTGAATGAATTCTTTTTAACTCAAAGAGAGATGATTAGGTCTCCTAACATTTTCAAAATATCTTTTCTTTTCCAGATGCCTTCTATTTTATCTTTTTAATTTTTAAACTTTCTACCAGAACCAGAGCTTACAACCAGTTGCCTTTTAGTTATTTTATATTTTATCAGTTCTTTTAAGGGTTGATTGAAAGAGAATATATAACATTTACTTTTTCGAATTCCCTAACAATGTTGCTCATCTGTTCATTCAACCCGTGTTTACAGGGAGCCTATGGTGGCTGTACTGTAGGGTCCTGGGCATAGACAGGGAGGCCAGAGGTAGCTGCAGGGACATGAGTAATCTGCCGCTGGGAGGAAAGAAAAGCAATAAGACAGGAAACATCACTTGCAAAGTGACTCACAGGGCAGTGATTTTCAACAGCATTAAGACTCAGAGGAGTAGAGGAATGAGAAGCCAGTAGATAGATAGAAAGAAGTAAAGTAGCCAGACCCTGAAACCAGCTAAACAAAGAGCAACTGAATTGCAGAAATGGCAGAAGTTCAAGAGGAAAAATTCACAACCACACGGACCAACAGATGACCATGTGAAGACACAGTGAGAAGGCAGCCATCTGCAAGCCAATGAGAAAGGCCTCAGAAGAAACTAATACCTGCTGACCCCTTGATCTTGGACCTCTGGACATCAAAACTGTGAGAAAATAAATCTCAGTTTGTAAGTCAAAAAAAAAGAGAGGAAAAATTCAAAACTCCTGCTCTTGTACCGTGAACTGAGAATACTCATCCAGTTGGTCTCTACAGGCCCATGTCCACAATGGTCACTATCAATCCTGAGACCTAGGAAGGCTGCTTTCCCAGGTCCCATTGAAGTCTGATTTCATAACTGAGAGTCTTATTCCCTTATATATTCCTAGGACAATCCCACCCTACTACTTACTGCCAACAGTAGTGGGTCTCTATTACCGTACTTGGAATCAAAAGTAGCCTGGTAAACAAATACTAACAAAGCTGTGTAAGAGACTGCTTCTTGTAAGTTAGTACTTAGTGACAGCAAATCATCGTAAGAGGGAAATCATTTAATGTCAGGTAGTAACACCTGCTTATTTAAGGCAAGTTATTAAATTATTTTCATTTCTTTCAAAACACATATTATTTTTAAAAAATTGCAGTACTTGCACTTATGTGATTGGCAGGCACCACATTCATTTTATCATCTCAAAGTGTTGCCTAGTGTCAAAGAAAAGAAAGAAAGAAAGCTTCTCATCCTCAATCTGAGCTGTCCCTGAGTCTTTAGAAGGAATGACAAGATAAATGCTCCCCCCTTAAAAAAATACATACAAATTAGACTATCCTTCATCAAATTTACAATATCTTTAATGTTTCTATTTCAATGTCCCTAAAAGAAACTAACATTTGACATGTACAAGTTAATGTTATTTGTTATAAACGCTTATAAAGAATGTACATATGATGTGTTGTTTAAATGAGTTTTAGGGGTTCTATTTTAGTTTGAGTTTGAACTGCACATATTTTAAGTCAAAGGAGGTATGTTTTTTGTTACTAGGAGCCAACAGATGTTTGATAAGATGGTCTTAAGGAGTGTGTTATATTTTAGGAATGAGCGCTTCCTCTCCAGATTTGTGCTGCCACCTCATTCCGGGTGACTTCTAAACAACCTAGGGTCAAGGTGGCCTCTCTTTAATTAGTATCTCACTGCTGGAGAGAGGGGAGCATGTCAAGAGGAAAAGAATGCAAGAAGACATTATAAACAAAGGTCTTCACGGCAACTGAGTGGTTTGGTCAAGGCATGGAAAAAAGCCTGGCTCCTTTGTGACCAGAGTAAGGCCGGAAATGGTTTTGATTCCTACAAGTTGAGAAGATGGGAATTTTTACGTATGTTTGTTTGTTAATTCTGCCTGAATGTGTTAGACTTTATCTCTATTTCAATCTGATAGCCTACGATTGAAAACCCTGCATTTATTGTTTAGACATCAAAAGAATTATTCATAAAGGAAACAGATGATTCAGTAAAAACTTTCCCATCTAAGCCATGATTCCATTATGGTTTACCAATGTCCAAGTTACATTAATACATTTTCCTTCTTTAAAATAAAGAAGTACAATATGCAGGAGAGTAAAAGTCAATAATATTTAAAAGATATTTTAAAAATCCATATTAAATAGTTAAAACTGTACCTCCCATATTTATGCCTACTCAGCTAAACTTAGGAGAGCAGGAACAACATTCTATTTAAATTGGGCTTACTGTAATAAATGAATGAATAAATAAGTGAATAAAACTAAATCAAAAGTAAATTTTGCCTGTAAATCAAGAGTGACACAATTAAAAATTTCAAAAAAGCCTAAATATAAAAACATGAGTTCATCTGTCTTTTCATCTACATCTATTTCTGTCTATCTGATTATATAGATAGATATTTATGGATAGAGATTCCATACAGGTATAATTCCACAAGGTGATTACAATTTTTAAAATACCAAGGAGTAAAATTCTTGAAAATTAAGACAGTTATGTGTATGAGTAAGCAATGCTTTTAGAATAGTAAATCTGCAGTTAAAACAGTTGACACTGATTAATGGTTTCTATTGGGTATGCTTTATAAGAAATCACCTCAGCAGGGAGCCTGTGTCCAGTTTCATAATCACATAGTACACTCACCCTACTGGATTATGTTCCAGACAAATTCGAATGTTAAGTTGAATTTCATTCTCTTCAGGAAGTGACTTTTACTCAAGATTGAATACAGCTGTTAGCACAGATCACTGTTCCAAAAACATTTCTATGAGAGCTGGAAGAAAACACCATTTTAAGAAATGCAAATTCACTTTCATTATTTCAAATCTGTGCAACCAAAGCTGGAAGGGAATCTCTGGTCTCTGTTTGTTTGTTAGTTAAATTAGGTTCTTATAAATATTCAAGAGAAAACATGCAGGATGCTTACGAAAAGGCTAGAAGACTTTCCATGTACTTTTGTAGCCTATAGATCACATTTGTTTATAACAAATACAGTGCTTTGTTTCTTGTTTCAGAAATTAAAGTTGCACATACATTCGATTTTTGCTTAAATTTCATTCTCTAATGCAACTTGGTTTTCTCTCTTTATATTCGCAGAAGTGTAGCCTGGCAAATAACATGGGGTGGCCTCAACAGAGGAAATGCTGCCAGCTAAAAACACCGGATATAATCAAGACCACAAGAGACACATACTCAGTTATAAATGTTGAATTAAAAAGAGGTATTGGAAAGAAACAAAATCTAACTTTTTATTGGATGGATTAATTATTTTAGTAAAATCTTACTAGTTCATAGTTTACTCCCAAACAAAACAAATCCTTGGGAATTATTTTGATAATCCTAGGTTCCACTTTCTGGAGATTTAAAAGAACCCCCCCCCCGCCCCAAAACAAAAAAAACCCTATGGATTCTTATCATCCCTGGCCATGTTTCTACCTATGTGGGCAGGAGAACAGAGGAATGTGGGTGTCAACCTCCCAGACAATATAGAACAAGTAAATTGGATTAGCTTCCACAAATAGTTGAGAAAAAAGCATTTTATAAGAATGTCTTTTCTAACAGCATTACCGAAAATGTCCTTTTTAAAGAACCAAACCTATCTATAAATAGACAGGTAACAGAGTAAGCTAAAGAGTATTATTATTAATTCTCTTTGGCAGTGGGGTGGGGATACGAAAATTTACAAAGCGTGTATTAGCTGTTTTTCTATTCCCACCCTTTGATGTTGTGATTCCTTTTATATAGAGTGATGATGATAGCTATGATGAATATTGTTTTCTTGTTGGCTATGAAAATCCAAATTTGAACTTTTTTTTTAAAAGGAAAGCATAAGACTTTGGCATCTCTATTCCCCCCTCCCCCGCCTCCAGTTTGGCTATCAATGCTTTCCAAGCTTTACGTTTCAATAGTTACCTACTGTTCTCTAAAGATTTTTTCAATTAAATACATTCATCTGTTAACAAAATAGTTCTTTAGGCAAAAATTAACAATTCAATTTACTTTTCAGCCAGGGATCAAGAAATTTTAATTGTCAAAATAGAATAATTTTTTATTTAAAGCCTTGATTTAAGGGAGTAGTAAGCAGTTTTTACACTTTAAAAGTTATCAGGGAGTCTCCTTTCGTGTTATTTTTTCATATAGTATGCTCAGTGTTTCCTAAACAGTGAATTTTTCTTATAAGAGATGAAAGAACCTACCATAACTCACACAAGAGAAAGTTGGCATCATGTAAGAACCAGTCATTTCTGAAACTACGTTCTGTTATACGTAAGTCAGCCATCTTATTATTTTAAGCAAGCTCTTTGAAAAAAATAAAAGAAAACCTTTTGCCACTAGAGGGAGTTCAAAATTTCCTTTGTATCAATAAACATGTAGAGTGAATTTAATGTCTGAAACAATAAAAAGTATGATTGTAGTATACTGCTCTTTTATTAAACAATAAGATTAAATGAAGAATTAAGTTTTTAAGGGGATATATCTTCCTCTTCAACTAGAATAACTTCCGTGAATATATGTGATGGTTATTAGGTGCAGCAAATTTATATTAAAAGTATCTTTAAAATTTTAGTATCTGGTAGCAGTATGGATTGAGTTTGGTTGGAGCTGTTTATTCATTGGGAATGGAATCTTTTAATCTTTCAAGCTTTATTTTATAATAATTGCGGTAAATGTTCCAAAGATGGCTGCCACAATCCCTCCCATTCTGCATGTTTTCCCACTGTGACTCTGCCCTCCTAAGTCAAGGGTTGGAACCTATTTTACCTCCCCTGGAATGTGGGATGTCCCTGTGACTGGACCAGACGAATGCAGAAGTACTGCTGAGTGACTTTCAGATGCAGGCCTGAAAAGGCTTTCAGCCAATTGCCACGTAAAGACATCTGGGCTAGTCTGCCATCCAGACTCACGGAGAGAGATGCCCTGCAGAATAAGATGCCACACGGAGGAGTACGGATGCACTCTGGCCAACAGCCAGACAACTGTGAGGCATGCGAATGAGTCCATCTTGGACATTCTATCCCCAGCTGAGCTCCCAACTGCATGAAGCTGCCTGAGTGACTCATTAAAGGCAAATGGAACAGAAGAGCCACACAGCTCATCCCAGCCAACCCAGAGAACTGTGCAAAATGGTAAGTCGTTGTTTTCAGTTTGAGGTGGTTTGTTACTCAGTAATAGATAATTGGAACAAGAATACTAGTAAATACATTTGTATGATGCTCTATGTGTTTAAAAGCTCTTCTTCATCCACTGCCTCCTATAGCCATACTATGTAGGCCATAAGGTTAAATACCCTGCCCAAGATTTCGGAATGCTTAAAAACAAATATAAAGTTTACATTTAAAAGAAGTGTTTCTCATAAGTAAATACTATATCCCTATTTTTCTATTTTGTACTTAGCATAGTAGTGATTATCAAATAATCATGTATTGGCTAAAAACTACTCTCTTCAGTGCTTCTTTTCAGTAAGAACTGGTTAATCTAAACAAATACATTCATTTATATTTCTATTACTTACACGAGTTCAAAAAGTAAAAATATCCTTTCTGGACCTGTGCCTTTTTTTTTATGCACATCTCTAGTTTTGTTTTAGCATTTGAGAAATGTTAGTCATTTAAAAGTTTTATACACGCAAAGCACTGGCATCTTCAAACAATATTATAAACTAGATGTTTAAATTTGAAATGATCCTTAAACATTCTTTCCTTGTTTATTCTCATTGTATCCATAATTTTTAAAACTCTCTATCTGTTTAACTTCCAGTTCAATAAATAGTGAATGACTGAGCACCTAGCACCAGGTCCTTTGCATTTTGGTTCCTCCTCCCCTTTTCCCTTCCCTAGGGTTACCTGAGAGATTGCATATGATTCACAGAGGCACACACCTCCAGCAAGAGAAAAGACATTGCATTTTCCTCATTGATAGCTAAGTGTTCTTGGGGGAATTTTGTATGGCAGGGCGAATGATCTCAGAATTCTGTGTTACGTAGGCAATATTCCACTAATAAATTGGGAGGAAGATGATAGTTTATTCTGAAAACCTGGTTTCTAACAAAGTGTTTCACATCCATGACAGGATAAAATTCAAGTTGTGAAAGCTTTGGATCCAGACTGGTAGTTTATCAACATACTAGTCAGTTTCTTTTCTGAGGAAGCATCTCACTACCTTTTGGTAGAGAGGTTCTAATTACCTGCATAAAACATGCTACTTCCTCCTTTCCTACAGCAGTCACGATGCAAATGAGAACTATGAGTGTAAATGTAAGTTTAGAAGCTGGAAGCCAGGAATCCACTGGGAGGCTGTTAGGATAAATGTAGATTAAGCATCATCTACTTTATACCTTTCAATGGCTGCTTCTTCATCTTAGGCTAGAGAACCAAATCCTTCACATGGCCCACAAATCCCTGCAAGATTGGACTCATACTTCTCCAGCACCGTCTTGCACCATTTTCTTCCTCACCCGCTAAGTTCCAAGCATTCTGGTCTTTCAGCTCCCCATACTTGCAACGCAACCAACCCAGCATTGTACTTCACACATGCTGTTCTCTCTGTATGGAATGGTCTTTCTCTACCTCTTTGCTTGGTTAACTCTATTCTTCAAGTCTCAGCTTAAACAAACCCCTTCTACCAGAAAATCTTCCCTCTTGTTCCCCAGAAGAGGCTCAGTCTTCCTCTTATATAGTCTTAACATAGCATACTATAAATATCTCCTTTTCTGAACTCATCAAACTGCAATTTAAATTATGATTTAATGTTCATCCTCTCTGCTTCATTATGAAAGCTCCTTGAGAGAAGAGGTTGTATATGTTTTGTTCATTGTTTTATCACCAGCATCCTGTATGATACAGAATAGGCACACAATAGTATTTATTGAACATGAATCTATTATATATAGGGAACTTAAAAATACATATCTACATATAAATTTATATATTGTTATATAATATGTACTTCTGAAGATACAAAAAAGAATCTGACAATTTCAATAAGAAAAAGACATGCACAAATGACCAAGTGGCAAAGCAGACTCTGATCAGTAACATTACAGAGATCTAAATGACATACAGTAGGAGAACGGGGAAAGGGAGACTGACTCCAATTGGTGACCACACAAAGCTTTGTGGAGAACAATCTGAAAGTGCCTGTAATTATGGACAGATCCACACGTACATTTTTCTGGCCCACTAGAAATAATAAAGTTCAAAAGTATTTTTCATTCCACTAATAATTTTCTGTTCTTCATTCTTCCTTTTCACCTGCTATCCCAAATGCCTTCCAAACTCCAGGAAATAAAAGAAATAGTGGTTAAATGGGGCATTGGCAATGCGTAAGTCAAAGAAATGGCATTTTAATAATAAACTGTTAGCCCTATTGTATAAACACTGATTTAACTTCTTGCAGCAATAACAGCTTGGTATCTGTGAAGGAACTCAGATTAGGAACCACAAACCAACCCTGTTCAAGAAACATCCTTGGGCAAATCCAGATAGTAAAATGTTTGAGGTAGGGAGAAAGCGTACAGGCCATGCAGGTAGGTAGCCTAGTGGCAGTGTGTCAGAGAAGGAGCCAGAGCTTTGGGGAAAGCTAGGCTTGCTCCAACACTGTAGGAAATCTCTGTGACACATTAGTGTGTCATGAGACAGTGATTGGGTAACATTAATGACAAGCATTTTATTTAATGGTTTAAAATTCTGGACAGATATACTAAATAGTCTGTCCGACTACCCAGCAAAAAGAAGAATTAGACCTGGGAAATTACCCTAGTTACCCAATTCTCAAGTAATTCTCCTCATGTAGGATCCAATGAGATAAACCATGAGCTACTGTTCTCTACTGGGATCCTGGCTCCTAGCTAACTGGTTGCATCTTTTGGGTGAGCACCTAGTCTCACTGGTTTTGATATGAAGATAAAAAAGTATTCTTAAAACACGTCTGTTCACAATTATGAGAATTTGAGTTCACCGAACTGAAGTTTTCAGCAACAAAACTTCATTTTTAGTTTCCCCATTAAATTTACTGAAATTTGGTCCAAGTAACAAACATTAAGTGACATTAAGGTATATTTTGTTTTCTGGCTTTGCATAAATTATGTCAATGTTAAAGTGAAAAAACAAGCATCCATTATGGAGGAAACCTTTGGTAAACCCCACTGCTTACATAAAATCTTCTGATTCTGATCTGAAGAAACGTGGCTTGGCTTTGGAGACTGTTCTTTTTCATACCACATCTTCACAGTGCTATCTTAAAGCCTTTTAGCAACTATTCATCACAAAGTGAATTTTAATTCCCAAGCATATTTAAATATCAATCTCTCAACACAAAAAACTATAATTTAAAAGCAGTTTGGAATATCTAGGAACATGTCTGTGCAACTGAACTATGCTGCTTAAGTATGGTATTGTGCAATCCTCGTTTACTTTGGATTATGTGATAAGGACTCAGCTCTTATTCATTTTAATCTCACATTTTTTATGACCCCTTTGTTTAAAGTCAATATTTTAATTGGCATATATCAAGATCTGAACAGATCTTGGATCAGAAATTTTGTTTAAACTAAGAAAAGGGCACATAATACTTCAAATGACTTTGATATGAGCACAGTAGCCTAATTTTCACTGTAATAAAGGAGCTTGTCATAAAGTAACATTTTTAGAAGTAATGAAACAGCATTCAATAGGAAAAGTATAGTCACTAGCTCATGAGCAGTGTTTAGCTGATATGTTTCTAGTCAACTAAAAAAACATATAAAAATCTCTACAACCATTGCTTTGGGCAATAGATATAAATTAAAGATATTTCAAAAATGTTATTCTAGCCAATAGTTTCAATCCATCCAATTACCAACTATTTCATCAACATTACTAAAAAATAGGGCATGAGTTTGATCTCCTTTTTTTCCCCATCGCTCACCCAAAACAAATAAACATGAAAAAAAGAGCTTTTGAAGGAGACCGCAGGAAAGAAATACAGCCAACACAGGTTAGAAAATAGTCTATAACAGTGCTATCCATTAGAATTTTCTGTGATGATGAAAATTTTTTACATCTGCAATGCTCAATATCATGGCCACTAGACACATGTAGCTAATGAGCACTCGAAATATGGCTAGCTTGACTAAGGAACTAAATTTTTAACTTTAATTCATTTAAATTTAAATAGTCAGACCTAGCTCATATCTATGGTATTAGCACAGGCTTATAATTGACTCTCTGAAAAGTGAAGAAACTATTGTATATGGTCAGTTAAATATGGCAATTATTTTATGGCCATCAAAATATATAATTATTTTTATCTGATGGTTATCTGGTGATCTTTTAAAATTCTTAATAAATCAGTCATGAAAAGAAGCTCTGACTGCAAATAAACAAAAGTACTGTCTAGGAAGGCCAGAAGTGGGAAAAATCCCATTGCACAAAGGACAGGCCCAATTTTGAGTCCTATGGTTACTGCCATGCTATATTACTCAGCTTTTCCAGGAATTAGAATTAGACAATTAAAGGGGATCTAACTCAAACTTTCTGCAAAATCAGCAGAATCAAGCAGAACTGGAAAAAAAGGTCTTGCTAACTCTCTCTGGAAAATAAGTGGGGTTATTTTAAACTATAGCTGTGTCTTAACTAAATATCCTACTGGAAATACATTCTAATGAGAACATAAGCCCCTTGGAGGAGATATATATATATATATATATTTATACATATATATATGTGTGTGTATACATATATTTTTTAGTTGGGTTATTTCTTTCATTTGTTTTTTTTTTTTTTGGTTATCCAAACACTTCTTTTAAGGTCCAATTATCATACCTAATATGTAGTCCCGAATACTTTTATTTCTTTAAGCTTCACAAACAGAGGTAGATGGGAAGGAATAATTCTCATTTTATAGACTAAAGGAAAAGCTTGAAGTAAAGCTACTTGTCAAAGGTGATCAAGCACATCAGGCCTCTGATCCCTATTCCATGGCTTTTTCTTCAGAGTATTTACTACACAACAATCATGCAATATATTTTATTGTTTAATACTTGAGATGCAATAGGGACAGTAGATTTTTATATTCAACAAGCCTTGGACTTGTCTTTGTAATGGGAGGCTCTTTTTACATTAGAATTCCGGCCTTATTTTTTCTGTTAAAAAAGGCACTTATTTTCAAGATCATCTCTGGCTATGAGAAAATGAACCTATACTACTCCTCCAGGAAGTAGGAGAAAAAGCAAGATGAGTTATATGGTCAATTGAAATAGAATGATGGAAAATCTAGAATTATTTTTAGGTCTAGACTAAATTAATCTTCTTGGTTCAAATTTCCTAATAATCAAGAATGTACTTATGATACTATCCTAAGGACTTAGCTACAATGTGTAAATAAATGTTCCATGAGACAGCCAAGTTATTGTTTAATAAGAGTAGATAATTTTGAGTATGTGTGTGTGTTGGGGGTGTTGTAGGATGGGGAAGGAGTTTTGGTCAACATTACTTGATTCGTAAAGTCATGAGACAATCTACCAATAAAAGTTTCATAAGCTTCACTGTAGCAGTCCACCTGACTGGAACAAGTTGACATTGGCAGGTTTTCTAAAATGGTCCCTTCCAATTTAAGTAACATGTGTAAATACATGTGACAGACAATCTCCAAAGAACCACTGCCAATTCCTTCCCTTTTGGTACCCACCTGCCACTCCTCCCATCAGAAGGTAGAATCCACCTTGTCTCAGCTTGAATCTGGGCTGACATGGTGACTTGCTTTAACCAATAAAATGTGGTGGAATTGATTCTGTGCCTGGCAGCTTCCTCCTTTCCTTTCAGAAGCCAGCCACCAAGTAGAAGTCCAACTATCTTGAGAGCACTGTCCTGTGAGAAAGGCCAAGCTACCCCTGTGTAGAGAAAAAGGCAACTAGCAAAGCAAGAGGCACCAGCTATAAAAGTGAAACCTTCACAACCTTCTAGCTCATCCAAGCTGCCAGCTGAATGCAGCCCACAGCCCCACCCCAGCGGACATGTGGAGCAGACAAACCCTCTCCAAATTCCTGAGCCACAGAATCATGAAAAATAATAAATTATTATTGTTCGATGCCACAAAGTTTTGGATTGACTTGTTATGCTATCTCTTTCCATACTTGATTATCAAGCTTGTTACTCTATTTTTTATTCTGAATAAAAGAAGTAACTTTAAAAGAAATAATTTCTACTTCTTCTAAACAACAAAAGTAACTTTCGGTTGTCCATTTTCACTCAAGTTTAAATATGGCTGAACACAAATATTTCTGAGGGTGCTTCTGTCATGGAAAAGGCCCACCCAAACAGAAAACTCATCCTTGAGGTTTCCTGCTACGTCGGTCTCATTCTTATTGCCACCACCAACTAAAAATAAAATAAAGTAAAAAAGGAGCTAACAGAGTAATGGGTTCCTGGAAAAGCATAGCATACATTTTTATACTATTTAGAAACAATGTGTTCAGCAAAAGAATCATCAGCGAAAGCATTTATACTGAAATTTGAAGGGTGATGGAGAAAAATAATCAGATAAACCTATAAAACTGAAATCAAGTGGCCAGCCTGTCTATCTCCGGAGTATATCCCAGAATCTTGACCCTCCCACCCCCACACTATTTCTTGCTTTTTCTTTTTTATCATGAATATTTAATTGAATGATGGGATAAGACTTTTAAATTATTATAAAACATAAGTAAACAAGTGCTAGGTTTGCACATTAATCTTGTTCTCTGTGGAAAAAACTCTTTTGTTTTCCTGCAATGATATTATGCTGGGAAAATATCTTTAATAAAGAAAAATAAACATGAATAGTATTTTAAAAGAGGAGAGAATGGAATAGCTAGAAGTCTAAAATGCTAAGAGGGGTTACTCTGTAAGGGAAAACCTGCGTTAGAGCTCCCAATTCATTTAAATTGATCCCTGAAACAGTTATGTGAAAGGGGAAAAAAATGCACATAGAAATAGGACAGCAAGTTGACAACTACTATCCTAAAGGCCACCATCCCAGAATTTCATGGTTTTCCTTAGTGACATCTAACTTACTTCCGCCATTGCCACTTTCTTCATTTTTTGTCTAGTTTGTTGTTCCTACCAAAGCCCCTCTAAAGGATCTCTGGGGGAAGCAGAAATGCAAAGCATAAACTGTTCTCATTTCTCTTGCAGTCTTCCTAGTTTAGTACAATTAGCAAGAATGGTATATAATCCATAAGAAAGTGATATATAATCCATAAAGCAAAGTCTTCCTAATGCCTCAGTCAATTTCAAAAATTGTCTGTGCTGTTAGAAATGCCAACACTCCAATCAAGTATTCGCTACACAAAATCTTCATCTTCCCATCAGTATGCGCAGGAGTAATGGATGTTGAAATATGACCAATTTTGTGGCTGACAAATGAATCTTGAAATGTCTATAACAATATGAACAAAGGCAGTCCATGAATATGATGTTTCCTTCTAGATCAACTTCCTGAGGGTTTGATGGACACTATCTCGCAACATTTTTGTATCTTTAGAATGTATAACAGGAAACATTCAAATTGTGAGGGCTACAGGTACAAAAGAATGGTCCATATCACATGTAACACACATAGCTGTCAATCAGGAATAATCAGAGGCACTGATTATTAAAGGACTCAAGTGATATCTCAGTTTTCCTAAAACCAAGTTCTAATTCTAGCCATATTAGATACTACCCCATTCAAGGATTAAGGATATACAAGTAAAACTCTCTGAAACAGTTTCCAAGAGCCTGACTCCTAAAATGCAGGAGAATCACACTGTTCATACCACTTTTACTTCTGTCATCAGGGATACTAGCTGCAATTTTTGACAGGACCTGGACAAAAAATAAGAAATGCCTTAGGGTCCTGCTGTTCCTACCATTGCTGGAAGGGAAGAAGTCACTTTAATGTTGACAGCCTCTCTGACTGCTCATCAAATCCCTTTTGCGTTTCAGCAGCATTGAAGGCATTCGGGAGTCAAGAATACTCTTTGAGATCATTATATGAGACTCCACTGGGGAATCAAGTTATATAAAGTCTATCGTTTATGCAGATGAAAGGCAGTCTTTGGAGGATCAATGCTTTCCCATAACTGTGAACATAAAGGAATTCTTCTTCTCTATCAGGAAGCCTGACCACATGGAGTCCGCCTTGTGTCTGAGGCAGAACCCAACTTCCCTGGCTTCAAGAAACAAGGTACAAGGAACAATTCTGACACCTAAAACTAATCCAGTATCTCTGACTTCAGGATGCTTTCACATCAGCTCTACCTTCAGTATACACTCACCAACTGATTTTTCATCAGCCAGTTGACTCCGAAGCCAAAGAGCACCTGAAGCATCCCGAGAAGGATCTCCATGTACCACCTTCTCTGGATGAAACACGCGAGTTGCCATCTTTACTGCTGGCAAAGCCTGGACCCATCCCTCTGCCCTTCACCAAAATGGCCTCCAGCGATGTCCCTAGATTGGCTGGTATAGAAGCTGTACTTTCCATTTCCTTAGCAGGTTGTTGACTCCAGCTCACTCTCTCTAAGGCTCTTTTGAGCACAGATATATTTGTGCATATTGTAGGCAGCCATCACCTTCTTCTGAGAAATCTCACATACAACATCTTCTCACATCCTCTAGGTTTCCTCCTTAGATTATTCACCAGCCTGCAATCATTTTAGCAGAAGACAGACTCTTTTTACTTTTTTAAAAAATTAAGATATAATTTACATAGAATAAAATACATAGATCATGTGTTCAGTTCATGAGTTTTGACAATTGCATACAGTTGTGTAACCACCACTCAAAACAAGATATGGGACATTTGCATCCATAAGATGGTTTCTTCATTCTCCTTTCCTGTCACCTCCCTCTCCAACCACTGTCTGATGTCTATCACCATAGAGGACTTTTGCCTGTATTTGTATTTCATGTAAATGAAATCATAGAATAAAGACCTTTCTGCAATCGGCTTCTTGCACTCAGCATGTTTTTGAGATTCATCAATGTTGTTACTTGAATAAGTCATTTGTTCTTTTTTATTGCTGAGTAGTATTCCATTAAAAGATAATTTGTTTATCCATTGTCCTGTTAATGGACATTTGGATTGTTTCCAGTTTAGGGCCTTAAAAATAAGGCCGCTAGAAACATTTTTATGTGTCTTTTTATGAATCTATGTTTTTATTTTCTGTTGATAAAGACCTATGAGTGGAATTGCTGGGTCATACAAGATAAATGCATGTTTCACTTTATAAGAAACTGTTGAACAATTCTCCAATGTGGTTAGATCATTTTATCCCACAATGATTAAGAATTCCAGGTGCTACACATCCTCCCCCAAATTTGGTGTTGGCAGTCTTTTTTATTTTAGCTATCTTAGTGGATATGAAATGGCATCTCATAATTTGCATTTCTTTTTTGAGGTTACTGGCCATTCATATATCTTCTTTTATGCAGTGCCTGTTCAAGTCTTTAATTGGGTTGTCTCTTTATGATAGATTTACAGAAATTCTTCAGGTATTCTGGATCCAAGTCCTTTGTCAGCTATATATGCTGTGAACATTTTCCCAGTTGGTACTTGTCTATTCATTTTCTTAAAGGTGGTATATTTTGGTAAGCAGAGATGTTTGATTTTGATGATGTCCCAATTTATCAATTGTTTAAGTTTGTGATTTGTGCTTTTTATGTCATGTGCAAGAAAAGAAATATTTGCCTAATCTGAAGTCACAATGATGCCGTCTTCTAGATTTATAGTTCTGAGTTTACATTTGGGTTTATGTTCCAATTCAAATTAAGTTTAATATGGAGATATATGTAAAGTTTCATTTTTTTTCTCCCCAGAGAGATTGTTTCTTAATACTGTATTTGTCCATGGTTTGGGAAATAGTGGTATCCTACTATATTTGAAATATAATTTAAACACACTCTAGTTTACATGTAAGTTGTATGTGCCCAAACCATGCTGATTTGATTTTCTACTGTATTCAGTATTCTTGTAGAACTAGCCATCCTAATACTAAGAAGTATTACAGGGATAGATCTTTTAAACTGCACGTCCTACAGCAGCTAGAGCCTTTGCATTATATAAATATTTCACTTTGATATTTTTAAAGCAGGAGCTCAGATGTAAAAAGACTCTTAGGTTTCTAATTTTAGTGAAAGTCTTATAATTTGACTCATAAGTACAACTACTTAGAATGAAATGTTTGTAAGTGTAAGCTATCCACGACTTGTTCATATACTCAGAATGGAACAGGGAGGCCCAGCTGAGGCAGCACGGATTCAGAAAGCAAGAAGAAACAACTGCTTGCTAGGAAGGGCGCTAAGAGAACTCGTGGGCAGCTTCTTTCGTGTTTTTTCTTTTTAAACCTTGCCTGCCAAATAGAAATGACCTTGATTTATGCAGAAAGAGAATATGGCTCCTCCTCTAGACTTAGAAGGAGCCTAGGACTGCAGACAGCCTGACAGTGTGATGCAAATTATGAAAAATAATTTATTATTTGAAAATCAGTTAAGTGCACTTTCTCCACCTTTTTAATACAATTAAAATTCCATTCAGTGTTCAATTTAACACAGGAAATCGAACACTGGCCAATGAATTAGGCCACGGTACCTTACCTGCAGAGCTTCCAGTAAGTTGTCAACTGCCTTCTATTTAGCTTTCAAAGACACTAACTAAATGGGGATATCTTTGATCCCAAACTCTCTATACGAAGAGTCCAAAGACTACAGAGTTTCTTATAATGAATGAAGTACCTTGATTTCCACAGTAATAAGGTCTACAACCATGTGTTCTATTTTTTATTGTACAAGTAGGAAATCAGAGTGTGTGTGTGTGTGTGTGTGTGTGTGTAAGAGCCAAGTGGAAATATGGAACAACTTCTCTAAAAATTGTATAAAATACATTTTATAAAATAAAATATACTTTATTCCCTTATATTTAAGCATCTATCAAGATTCAGGAGGAGGCCAGGCATGGTGGCTCACACCTGTAATCCTAGCACTCTGGGAGGCCGAGGCGGGAGGATAGCTCGAGCTCAGGAGTTTGAGACCAGCTTGAACAAGAGCAAGATCTTGTCTTTACTAAAAAGAGAAAAAATTAGCCAGGCATAGTGTTGTACACCTGTAGTTCCAGCTACTTTGGAGGGTGAGGCAGGAGGATTGCCTGAGCCCAGGAGCTTGAGGTTGCTGTGAGCTAGGCTGACGCCACGGCACTCTAGCCCAGGGAACAGAGACCCCGTTTCAAAAAAAAAAAAATTCAGGAGGAAATTTTTCAAGGCATACTATGAATTTCTGATGCCAATAATCAATTGATATGTAAACATAAAGTACTTGGAGACCATATATATAATATCATAAAAGTCTCAGCTAAAGGCAGAAATGTCTAGATATTTAATAATAATAATAACTGTCATTTATTGAGCACTTTATAAATGCCATGCACTATTCTGAGTACTTGGCATATTTTAACTCATTTATTCAACATGATAAAGCTGTGAATAACTATCTCCATTCTCAGTTTACAGAAAACCAAGAAACAGAGAGGCTAACGTGCCCCAGGTTACATAGGAACCCAGAGGACTCCACAGGCCTGAATAGTGCCTCCTCAAAATTAGCATGTTGAAGCCCACACCCACAATGTGACTATCTTTGGAGACAGGCCTATAAGGAGGTAATTAGGATTAAATGAGGTCATAAGGGTGGGGTCCTAATCCTACAGGACTGGTGGCCTTATAAGAAGAGGAAGAGATCTCTCTCGCTCTCTCCCCCGCCCCTCCTTCTCCTCCCACCCCCACACACATGTACTGAGGAGGGCACGTGAGCACACAGCAAGAAGGTTACGTCCGCGAGCCAGGAACAGCCCATGCTGGCACCCAGATCTTGGACTTCAGCCTCCACGACTGTGAAAAAACAAATTTCTGTTTTTAAGCCACCGGTCTATGGTATCTCATTGTAGCAGCCTAAGCAGCCTTATATGGAAATTACTGTTCCCAGAGACTTCCAAGTAAGAAAAGAATCAGAAAGAACACATGATCTAATTTTCTGCTTCACCTATAATTTCTTCTCATACTAGTAAATGTGCCCCCTTTATAGCCTTTTACAGGGCTAAAAGCAACTGAGAAACTGAAATCTTATTGAATCTTATTATAAATATTCATAAATATTTTTAAATATACACATCAATACATGCAGGTTAAGACATGTTTAATGCATTGATCTTTGCAAAAGAAACATAAAAGCTTCTGATCAATGTAAATGTAAAAGTTTGTGGTGAGAGTTTTAGCATAACTAGATTTTCAGGCAATGACTCTGGGACTAAAATGGAATAAGAATGAAGACTTTAAATGGTTACTGTTACAGTATTACCTGATTAATTAAAAATAATCACAAAGCATTACTAGTAATGCCAAATCTCTAGCATTCTGATCAAGTGAAAGGAATTATCAGTGTCTAAAAGGTCTTTGTCAGGTCTAACATCTATAAACATTTAAGTGGTATTGAGCAGATTCCATAATCTGATCTGCTTTTAACTGTGGAAATCAATGCAGTTATTACGAAGCTATTTGAATAATTCATGCTGTAAGTGAAGGCCTTCAGAGTAGCCATAATGTGTTTGCATCCTAATGGTATTTTAAATAAAGTTGTGTCTTGCTACGATGCACATTTAGTAAGAAAGACCAATCCCCATCCATCAGTTCGGAGGCAGTGATGAGAGAAATTCTGACAGTTTCAGAGGAACAGCTGGGCTATCTGGCTTTTATAAATAAGGAAGTTAAGGGAAAGTTTCTTCCCCCAGTTTCTCAGAGGAAGATAATATCTGCCTTTTTGTTCACCCCACTGCCTTGCTGTTGAGGTTTAACATTCTTTTAGAGATACCATTCGGTGATATTATTGCAAGGCCATTTACCTATGTTAACTGCACTAAATGCATATTCATTAGCCCACCCAAAAATGTGTATTAAGTGCCAAATAGGTAACTCTGGGTATAGATATTTGGGCAAGAATAGTTTTCTTTCTTTTTGAAAGTTTTTTTCAACATTGTATCATACATTTCCCTGACATTGAAATCAGAGTTTATTTAAGTAATATTAGCCTTCCAAAAGTTTTAAATTTCAGACAAGCATCAAAGAATATGGAACTATAAGCAAAGGTCCCCGACATTACCTAGTTCTAGCCTCATCCAATACTTGAACACTCTCCACGACAACCCCTCCGAGTTCTGACTGCAGTCTATTTGCGTTCTTCCTGATAAAACTTTCTGTCTTCTCGAGGACAGACCAATTGCTCTTGAGACGGAAAGTTCTTCCTTATGCTGAGCCCAAACCTGTCTCCCTGTCCTCCTACCTATTTGTCCCAACTCTCCTTCTGGGGCCACTTGGTCAAGAGGAACCTCCTCGTACCTGCCATCCTTCTGACACTTGAAGGTAATGATAATGGCCTTTTTCTGAGTTTCCTCTTCTTTAAGCCAAGCACTTCCAGCACCTTCTCTTCTCCCAGGCTCTGTCAGTGTCCATGCACATGTTAGCATTGATGTAAAGGTCTATAATTGTTAACCTATACTTCTGGAGATCACGTATGTGAGAAAACTCACTGGGCATATCCATTATTAAAAGTTACCTCTAGTATAAGAAATTGTTTCTATTCTAAACCAATTACCAGATCTGGGTTAGCTCCTTTTCTTTAATGCTTGTCCACCATTATTTTCTCCATCCCTTAGACTGCTTTCCCCTTAGGTCTGCAGGGCTCTCTTCCCATAGGTTGGCTACAAAACTTTCCATGTTCTCACCCTTACTTTCTTCCCCCATGCCACCCTGAACACTGCCCTGCATTCCCACTGCACCTGGCCGCACCAGACTACTTACTGTACCCGAAAGTACCAAGCTTTCTTCCTGCCTGATGCTGCTCTGCTCCCAGAACACCCTCCTCTCTTCTTCAAGTACGAATGCTTACTCCTGGCAGGTAGCCTGAGAGTGCACAGGTGAGCACACAGACTAACTGCTACAAGAAATCACCTTCGAATCTTAGGGACACAATGAAAGTTTGCTTTTCATTTATATTACAGTCCAATATTGCCAGGGCAGAAGGCAGTATGTATGGGTGGGTGAGTGAGCTGCACACAATCCTTCAAGGACCCAGGCTGCCAGGTATAGGAGAACACTGCCATCTTCTGCACCTGGCCTCCAAGGTCATCTCAGAAAGGGAAGATCATGAAGATTTGTGCAGAGGATTCTATATCCAGGCCAAGATGTGGTGTACATCACTTCTACCCACATTCCACTTGCCACAACTCATTGACAGGGCTCCCATCCTACTGAAAAGAAGCTGGGAAATGTAGCTGCAGGAGGAAAATGAAACAGTGTTGTTGAATCCACAGCACTGCCTCTAGAGGATTCTATTTTGACCTCCATGAAAGTCTATGCTTACTGATACCATTAGAGCTGGTATTATAAAAAGAATATAAGAATAGACAGTATTAGAAAAATATAATTATAAAGGGATAAAAGTAGTTGCTACATTGGATGATGAAATTCTATAAGCTTACTTGTTTGTTTCCCCAGCTGAACTGTAAACTCCTAGAGGCCAACAATGTGGCTTTTATTTTTATACAGTTGGCATGTAGTATAGGACATTCCTGCCACAAATGTCTGTTCATATTTGGGAATGAATGGATTAATGAATTAGTCTCAGCTCATTTTTTCTACTGTTCCTAACTAGATTGCTAAAATGGTACTTGAAGATCCGAAGATCAAGAGACACTGCAGCATGGCTCCTCTGAGCGCTGGGGGTCAAGAGATGCTACAGAAGCTCTTACCGTGAATTCGATGATGCCCTTGATAAGCATGGAGAAAATGAAGCCATCTCCTCTTCCCGAAACTATGAGCTGGGTCTTACTCGTCACTGAATCCTTAGCACTCTTGGAAAGTGTCTGCTGAATGAATGAATGTAAAATACTGGAAAATATTTTTATAAATAGGTTAATCAGGTCATAGCCTATACTAATTTTAATTGCATGCCAAAAGTAACACAATTTGATAACAGGACTAGCCATAAAACGCCAACAGTTTTACTAAGGCTTACAATAATTATCTTTATAGCCTTTTATGATATTGTCTATTCTTATACTCTTTTCGTAATACCAGCTCTAATACATTCTAAGCTAAGAATTTTTTTTTATAGGAAGTTGTCTTAATTTTTAAATAAAGCGAAATGGTGAAAATCACTTTACTTGGATTCGAAAACCATTAGTCCAGCTTTTAACAGCAGCAGTTTGTGTTGCAGATGTAGATAGAATGCCTCCTTCCTTTGGACTAAATCATTACAAGCTGAGATATCATCATTAGGAAACTGAAAAAGCAGGAAAGCCTGTCTTCCTTTCCCAGTCTATAAATAAGCAGGAAAACAAAGATAAAGACTGAAGTAGCTCCCAAGCCAATATTTTGAAAGTTAGGTTGACCTGACTTAAAAATCTTAATACTGTGACTGACATTTTTTAAGAAAAAAAGCTAAAACACTAAAATCTCTAAAACCAGAAAAAAAATCATAATGTGCCTCTTTTCTTGATTCTTTGTATGAACTGTTAAAAAATAGTCAGGATCCTTAAATGAATTTATTTATGTTAAACTAATTTTAACGTTTGCTCTTTGGATGTTGGTTATTCAAAATACCCCACTTTAACCTAATGAAATCAGAGGGTTCACCTTCTAGTTCCTTTACAGTTTTTATTTCCTTTGATAAATGGAATAAAGGAACAACAGTTCCAAAACTAATCCAAAAAATATCTGCTTTAGAATGTACAAGTGTAACCTACACTTGAGATAAAATGTAAACATCAATAACTTATCATTTTGGAGTAAAGAAACCTATGTTCTTTTTTAGTAATTTTCAAATCTACTTAAACCCAATGCATCAGACAAAATACAAAAATAAAACTTTTGTTTTTTGCATCATTAATTTTTTTTATTTTTTACCAAATGCAACCCAAGCAGAAAAAAATAAAACTGTTAATGCAGCATTATCTTGAAAAATCATCTTCTATAACCTGTTTTTTTTCAAATTATAAAGCTTTAAAAGTTCAGTGAAAAGTAGATGGATAGAACCTGAATAAAAGCAAACCTGAAACCCTTAAAGGAGAGTGCTCAGGAAATTTGAGGATCAACCATGAGTCCTTGTCATCTAGACCCCCATGGGGATGCGATCTAGTTCGAGGCCTAGAAAATCAGATCAGTTACGAGAAGTCTCTGTGGAATTACGGGAACTGAGAGGTGATGGAAAAGAGAGAGATAAAGTTTGATCTGGAGGCCTCTGAGCCCCAGGAAATCCCACAGTCCTCATCTCAAGGTCCCAGGGCTGTCACAGCAGGGTAACAAGTAAAGCTGTCCCTTGGTAACTATGGGAGATTGGTTCCAGGACCCACCCACCCCTGCCCCCTACCAAGACACCAAAATCTGCAGATGCTCAAGTTCCTTACATAAAATGGCATCGTATTTGTATTAATACTAGGTACATCCTCCTGTGTACTTTAAATCATCTTTAGATTGCTTACAGGGCCTAATACAATGTAAGTGCTATGTAAATAGTTGTGCTATATTGTTTTCAATTTGTATTTTTTTATTGTTGTATTGTTATTTTTTATTTATTTTAAAAGATATTTTCAATCTTTGTTTGTCAAATCCTTGGATGTGGACCTCACAACTGTATTCTCTTCCATTGTGGGTACTTTTGACAAGTCAGTGCATCGCAGGCCTAGATCAACCTCACTACAAGAGTGGTGAGCACGAGTGTCAAGTAGTCAGTTAACTGAGCACCCTACTATGTGCCAGGTAATCACAAAGCTACTCCTTGGAGGACATAACAGGGAATAAGACAGACATAGCAGCTGCCCTTGTGGGGCTTATAGTCTAGCAGGGAAGATCAGCTTTCATCAAACAAGTACTAATGTGATTAAAGTCTCCCAGGGGAAATTAGGAACTATGAGATCACCCTGCAGGGGTTCCTAACTTGCTCAGGGGCTATGAGTGGTCAGGGAAGGCTTCCCTAAGAAAGTGGTAAGTTGTGATATTTACATTCGCTGAAGTCACTTAACCTAGCAATGCCCTAGTATCTTCATCTGTAGAATGAGGTAATAATTGTACCTACCACATGGGACTCATGTAAGGATTAACTAATTAGATAACAAATGAACGCACTAACCACGGTCACAGACATCAGGTAAGTGATCAGTATGTGTTTCTGCAATTACTGTTATTATTATGATCATGATGCTTATTATTGCTGATACTATTGGTCTGAATGAGGAATAAAAGTTAGCCAGGTAGATGGAGGGGAGGGGAAGAGCAGGAGGAACTATTCCAGGAAAAAATACATGCTAAAGGCCTGAGGCCAAAAGGGTTGTGGCAACTCTAGTGCACAGAATTAGGGCCAGCAAAAAAGAAAGAAACTAAGGGATCTCCATAAGGGAATATCCTTCTGGATCCTTTCTACGATATCACCCTAACCATCCTAAAAGCGTTTCCCCTTGACTCTGCTCTTCCTTCCAGATACTGCATTGTGATCTTTATTTTCTTTTTTATAATTTTCTGCATTGCCCGAATTCTCTCATTTCCCTCCCCATAAGCACCTAACGTCTGCAAGGTCTGGCTGTTCGTCACTGCCCTCTTACATCACTTCCCACTCAGTTCGCGACTCGTCGCCACCACTCCTGCATCGTGTTTCTTAAACACAGATCTCTCTCACTCACATGCTTGAAACATTCCATGGCCTCCCATCCCTACCAAATAACACACGAGCTCCTCAGCAAAATCACCCAAATGATCCAGGACCCAGGCCCAGTCTCTTTCCAGTGTCATTTCCTGCCACTCCTCTTGCCCTAGTCTCACGGAACTTCTCACCAATTTCCTGAACACAGCATGCACTTTGATGCGTCTCTGCCTTAGCTCATTTTCGTTCTTATGCCGAGAGCAGCCTTCCAACCTCCACCTAGCAAGATCCACTCCTACTTCCCATCCCACTGAGCTTCAATGTCGTCTCCTCTATGAAGATTCCTCCATTCTCTCTGCCTCTCCCCAAAACACAAGCCTTTGGGAACTACTTCTTACACAGGACTATTCGTATCGCCCTTCAAAGAGTCAGATAAATGTTAATCTCTCTGCTTATCCTGAGTTCTGTCAAAGTAGAAGTTCTATCTATTTTACCTTTGTTTGTTGCTACATCCAGCTCGTAACTCAATAAATGTCTACATTGTTGCCATTCAAATTAATATAATAATATAATGGTTTCTTTCAGGAAATCTCATGAGAGATAGATTGTTTAAACTCGACATGGAAAAGACACAAGAACAACACACCATTCCAATTATGTACTCATTTCTTGCAGTGCTGCATGAGTACTTATCAAGTCAGCACAGTTACTGATTGCTTATTTGCCAGGCACTGTGCTAGGTACTAGGTACACAATGAATAAGATGACAAAGATACTAAAGAAACACACAAAGAGATGCATAGTTACAAACTGTAGTAAGTAACACATAGGAAAAGAAAAAGGGACCACGGAAGATGATAATTTTGAAGTCCGGATTTAAATCGGGGAACCAGAGAAAGCCTGTCTACGGAAGCAACTCTGACAATGAGAAGCGAAGGCTGAGGAGGAATTAGCCGTGTAAAGCATGAGAGAAAGAGCATTCCCAAAGAAGGAGAATGTCCCGCAAGGCCATGAGGCAGGAGGGAGCTGGGCAGTGTTTGTGAAACTGAAGGATGGTCAGTATGTCTGGAACCTGGTGAGGAAAGGGGACATGGGGAGCCAACTTGGAGCTCTTCTAAGGTGTGCTGGTTTTCTGAAAGAAACTGCACTTGCTTCTGAGGGCCCTGTAAACCAATGGTCCCCAACCTTTTTGGCACCAGGGACTGGTTTCGTGGAAGACAATTTTTCCACAGACAGGGTGGGGGTGGGGGTGGGGGGCAGTGGAGCTCAGGCGGTGATGCAAGTGATGGGGGGCAGCCGTAGGCTGTAAATACAGATGAAGCGTCTCTTGCTTCCCTGTCACTCACCTCCTGCTGTGCGCTCCGTCCCCCCACCCAAGTTTCATGGAAGGGGAGCCGCAGCAGAGCCCTGTGGCAAGGTCCCTAACACAGGGACTGATCTGCAGCCTAGGTGTTGAGGACTGCAACCGTAAACCACTAAAGCTTTTAGGCAATGTGGGATGTGGGGGGAGAGGGGTGATAGGATTAGAATTACATTTTCTAAGTATCACCCTGAAGTGAAGTATTAAAATTTCTTTTAGGTCAAATTACTAGTGAGATGGAAAAATTCTCTGTTTATTTGATTTTTCAGTATATTTAGAATAACAGTTATTTAAACATCCATCAGTCAAATATTATATTCATCAGTCAAATATTTGTCTCTGATCATTCTTGAAAGTTAAACCCAAACCACCTCTGTAGCTCTTGTTTCTCTGAAAAATATACTTCAGGTATACAAAGTTATAGTATAGATCCTGGTTCCTAGAATGCCACATTGTACATGACATCAAATGTTTAACCAGAGCTGTCATTCCAAAGAGTTTAAAGCCTCTTGTCAAAATAAAGACTAGTATCTGACGTTGATTGAAACTCAAATTTTTCATTCTAACTTCACTCGAAAATCTGGTCTTTTGTTCCTGAGCTGATGTTTTATGAATGGCATATACAACACAGGAAAGGTTGTTATTTTTGTTTGTTTAGAAATGTCACAATCCTTTTCTCTGTTGAGAACAAATTCACTCATTACAGTTATGTCACAAACATAGTAGATAAAATGCAGTATCATTTTTAACAATGTTCTTGTAATATTTTGTTAAACCACAAGAAATGTTACAACCAGAAAGGGTGAGAGGAAAGAAGAGAAATACAGTTGCAGATTGAACAAAGACTAACAGGAACATATTTGCACACTTGAGTTTATCAACTGCGGCTGGCAAGCAGGAAGGCTACATGGATGGTATTTACCACTTGGGAAGGAAAATTGTGAACATGCATGGAGAGGACACCAAGGAAATATCCAACATCTAGCCAAGCCAAGAGAAGAGAGTGGGGAAAAATTATAACTATCACATACAATGTGATATAAACTCCTTTCCCAAGCTTTTTATGGGTAGTGACTTGCCCATTATAAAAACAACGTTTGGACAATCAGTGAAAGAAAAAGAAATACAGACCAAACAAAGCATAGAGAACGAGGATCTACAGGCAATGTAAAAGCAGTCGTACCTAATGGTTTCAGGGAAAAACAAAAACAAAAACTTAAAAAGGTAAAACAGTAGTTGTGGCATTGATAACAACAGCATCAATAATAAAAGCTAATGTATTTAGCACATACTACATGTTAGGTACTGTGCTAAGTGCTTGCCATGGTTTACGCAACTTAAACCTCTTAGCAGCTCCAGGGTGAGTAGTATTTTTATTTCCATTTGAAAAAATGAGGAAACTGCTGCTAAATCCAGTATCAGGAAGCTAGAATGTGAATGTCAGGTCAGCTTTGTCTGACTGAAGCTTTTGCAAATGAATAGCAGGCAGGTTTTTTGTTGTTTTTATTTTTAATCTGGATATCCAAGCCTTAAATAAAATACAACATAGATTACCTTACTCCTTTTAATGGAAAGTTTCCTAAATCACATTTTAGATTTTCCTTCTTTCTTAAACACAGTATCTAGAGCACAATTTAAAGTTCTCTTAATAATTCACAATAGACTGAGCATAATTTAAACATTAGCTATCATGTTCTGCCTTAAAACAGCCTCAAGAGCTACTCAGATATGGAAGGGCGATCTGCTCCTACACCACATGGAAGCGGAATGTTCTCTGAGTTGCTCCTGTTTCTTACATTTTGACTTCTGACTGTCTATTCCCTCACTGCCAGGCTGTCAACTCTGACTTGTCGGTGACAGGGTGCTGGCTCCAGCAGCAGTCTGCCCTCCCCTCCTCCAATTCAGCTGCATTTCCAACCACCTCTTGCGCCACCCACTGCCCGCTGAATTCCAATCAGTGCAATTCAACGCAATTGTATAAAGTCTACTTTGACCCATACTTATTCTCTGTGGGCTATTTTCTCAACAGTGATAGCAGAGATACTGTGCAAAACAAAAAAACCTTGCGCTTCTTTCCAGCAACCCTGAGCTAGCCAGATCCGAGAGACTTCGTGCAGCATCCCAGAGGGTTAGACAACTGACAGTCCTGTGAGTTAGCAGTAGTAGCCTCATTTTACAGAGGAGTAAACTGAGGTTCAGAAATATCAATAATAAGCAACTTAGGTTCTTACAGCTGGTAAGTAGCAGAGCTGGGATTTGAACACGGTCTTTCTGATTCCTAAGCATCACTGCCACAATTGGGGTGGGGGAAGGGAAACACAGCCATTTCTTGCAAAACTAATGGCTTCAAGAAATAGCCACAATTTGTTTTATGTATTTACTATGTGGTAAGTATCAAATAATATCATAAATCCACATTGAAATTATAATACCATGAAGATGATCTTATAAGGATCTAAAGCATAGACCAGAGATTGCTAAACAGGCAATGTATAATACGTGACCAGCTGGGCAGTGCTGCCTATGCATTAATAGGCGCCAGCCTGAATGTCACACTTTCATACATTATGTGCCCTTCTTGGTGATTTCCTGGCATTCCTGGGTACATACAGCTAACCACTTTCAAGGCAGATTAGTGCATAGGAATAAAATAAATATCCAAAGAAATATTGGTTTCATTAACATAAAATTTTTTAAATAAAAATATTGCTAGCATCAATTCTTACATATTATTACACAAAAGCTTTAATGATCACTTTATTCAGAAATCCATTTATCTCTCCCATTTAGACTTAATTTTATTTCAGCCCGGTTGTCTGAAATCATCTATTTATTTAACCAATATTTATTAAGTAGATAGTCTATATTACAGATACTCTGTGCTACATATTACACTAAATGGCAGGGATAGAGGTAAGTCTTTTGATAGTATACAACCCTGGATATTTACTTGGGTTGGGTGATTATAATTGGATTAACATGTACCTTCATTTATTCACAATGATCATTAGAACTGTCAATATTTAAAAAGTGGATCCAGGCCAGACATGTTGGCTCATGCATGTAATCCCAGCACTTTGGGAGGTCAAGGCAAGAGGTTAGCTGAAGGTCAGGACTTTGAGAGCAGCCTGGGCAACACAGTGAGACCCCCATCTCTACAAAAAATTTAGAAATTAGCCAGGTATGGTGGCACATGCCTGTGGTTTCAGCTACTCGTGATGCTGAAACAGGAGGATGGTTTGAGCCCAGGAATCTGAGGTTACAGTAAGCTATGATTGCACCACTGCACTCCAGTCTGGGTTACAGAGCAAGATCCTGTCTCTTAAAAAAAAAAAAAAAGTGGCTCCAGACAGAAACTTACCATAGAAGCTATTTCAAATGTCAAATCACCTTAAAAAGCATCTTCCCAATTTACTCATATTTAAAGTTACTTAAGTCTTTACACAGAGTAGAGAGGTCTTCATATGGCAATCACACCTCAAAAGACTTCCTTAGAGATATAAAAAGAATTGTTCATCACATCTTAGGCTCCTGGGTTTCAGAACAGACAGACAGACAAATCTCTATAAAACTTTTCAAATACAAAGGCCATTAGCGTATACTACATGCAGAGCCATGGAGAAATGGTTTACGGGATGGGGCAGGCCCTTACATGGCATTCACTTTAGACTCACACAGCCTTTACATGCTGCCTTGACTTCTTTTTGACACAATTCAGAATTGCCAAGCAAAAATTACATCAGCTAACACAGCTCCTTGGTTCAGCACATTGAAGATACTGCTTTGGAGACAAGACCTAATACCCACCATGTGGTCTAATTGTTTTTTATGATACAGTTATGCTTTGAGATTGGCCTAGGGCTGGTCCACATTTACATTCCAAATAATCCTGTTAATAGTGTGTCTATGACACTTTAGATGGTTCTTATTCATGTAGATTCAAGCTTTCTTTGTCTCCTTTCTAACACAGGCATATTTATTCCTACTTCCTGTAAGTATCTACTATTTCTTAGGGTTACTAAGTTGTTGTTTCCTTTAGAAAAAACTCTAGTTGGCTTCCCATGTACATGACATTTAATTTCATCTTAGAAAAATAAACAGGACACCACACAAAGTACTGCCATTCTTTCTGCTTCTAAGATTTACATTTAAAATGCTTTTACTTGATCCTCCATGATCTTTTTAATAGCACAAATGCTTAAAAGATTAAATATGTTTTGGGAAACTTTTAAATCCTTAATTCTTAATAGCATATTTCAAATAACTGAAAATGATACATATGCTAATCTTTTAAAATTTCAAACGGAACTATGAACCAACATAAGCATTATGTTTCTGACCTATTTAAAAAACGTTTCCCTCTTCTAGTCACTTATTAACCTATTACATATTATTTCACAAGTTACATGGTTAATCTTATTGCCTCCTGTGATCAGGGGTATTTTATGACCAAAGTTCTCAATAAATAATTTATTGCGCTTTTCCATTATTTGGAAAGTAATGTTTCAGAATAGTGTCTGACACTAATACTCCAAACATAGCCACTGATTTACTTAATAGATGAGCTGAGGTCTAATGCACACATCTTCTTTCTAAGAGATCAGTTTGTCAATATTGATTGAACCCAATGTGCACAAAAGTATATATTAGGATAGAGGAACTTCCTCTACACACCACATTACTTCAAGCCTAAGCTTGTTGAGCCATGGGAGGATTTATGGCTTTTCCTGCACCAGCATCCGTAATTGGGAAGAATTCTTAATTACAATCTAACACACAATTAAATCCATTAACCTTGTAGATAAGTTAAAACAAACCTCTGAGCCCACAGCAGGTAGACACTCCCCGAAGCAGGTGATGAGCCCATCTTCCCCCAACTGTTCTGTCCTTGTCTAAAGCCAGGTAATCAAGGAGAATGCCCTGCTTCCAGTCATAAATTTGGGGCGACATCTACTTTTCTGTGAGGAATAGGAAGTTGAGGGCCCTTAATGATGCCGAAAGGCACCAGGTCAGAGGAGCAGGAAGAGAAGGGGTGGTGACCAGATCTGGGTGCCTTCAGCTCTCAGCATGTCACCATGAGGCAAGGGAATCAGCACAGATCACACACATGCCTCGAACCAGGGGCTTTGCAAATGACAATTTATTGAATCCTGGCAACGGTTGGTAGGCATTGCTGCCCCAGTTTTGCAGATAAGTACACTGTGGTTCTGAGAGACTAGCAGTCTCACCTAAAGTCACTTTAGGAGTATTGGGGTGTGGCCGCAGGTCAGTGGGGTGTGGCCACTGCCAGCTAGTTACCAGGGAAAGAGGGTTCTGAAACTGCCACTACACAGCTGTGCCTGCTCCTGTTTCCAGCACGGGACATTAGACAACCTGTTGCTTCTTCATATTTTCTTCTTTGGCTGCTTTGTTCCCTTTTAAGGCTGCCCTTTACTCAACTTACTCTGATTTACTAATGCAATAACCACATTGAGTGGATATGTGAGGCAGGGAGGAGGGAGGTGTGTTTTCTTCCATTCCTCCCTGGTCACTAGGCTCCCTAAGGAGTGACTGTCCCCCCACCCCTTCCCCCTCCCATGCCCCTGTTGGAACTCTTCTAAAGACACACAGCATCCTCTTGTCCTCTCTGTTCTTCATCTAGTCTACTACAATAAGAATTAAATAAGCAATAAAGCTTAACATTACCCTTTTTAGAAAATGTGATTTAAAAAATCGCTAATAATGCACTGATAAAAAGAATAAAGTGTAAATGCTGTCATTACAGGCATCAGAGTGACAGGCAGTGCAGCTGTGGCTTTGCTTGAAGTTCTGGGACTTATTTCACTCCAATTCAAGTAAGTGGAGGGTCGGGATGTTACTTCCCGTCCCTTTCACTTTATTTCTGTAAAGTCAGCCCAATAGTCCCTGAGGGCCACAGCCTGCACCTTCATCCCTCTGGAAGGAAAGCCACGGTGGCCGTCTGGCTTAGTGTGTGCAGGAGACACCCCAGCCTGGCTCGCATCCATCACTGCCACTCACTGCCTTCCTCCCTGAGTAATCACCTCTGCTCTCGCCGCTCTATACTCCATTAGGCTCGCACAAGTATTTGCCTACAGCAAACAACTCAGAAATTTTTCACAAATACAAATTTCCAGTAGACAATGATAGAAAGGGGATCATGGAAAGAGTTTAATTTCCCATGGACCTGCTAGTTCTTTTCTTGTAGGCATTACCCATGTGGCTGCTTGTTTAGCTATAAAGAATCCCTCAGGCTTGCAGGAAGCTGAATGGAATCATTATTGCCATCTTCTTGTTTCAATAATTTCAATCAATTTTCAGTTTTCTATGACAACGGAAGGCAAGTGGCCAAGCAGACTGACCAAGAACAACAGATAACACAAACATTATTACTCTTTTTAGCTAGGGGATGTCTTACGTGCTCTTCCCCCACCAACTCACTTTCCAAGCTCTTCTGCTTAGCCCAGTGGGCCCTAAGCTTGGATGTGCGTTATATTAATCTGGGGATAGTATTTAAGTGGCCTGACAGCATGATGTGTTCTGAGGAAAACCAATCTGTTTTGTGCCATTTATCACAGATAACTGACAAATGAACACACAAGAATTTGTGCTTAGTATTCACTGAGTTCACAAATGTGCTAAGTACTATAATGAACTAACAAAAACATGATCCCTGCCTTTTGCTCCTATATACACCTTTTGCCTGGATTTCTAGGTAGCAGCCCTGAGCAGACCTTCTCTTGGCTTATAATTTAACATATCGCATTGGTCAGATTAGGGCAGAAAGGAAAGGGCTGAAGGAAGAGGAAAAGGTGATACTTTGATGACAAGGGCAGTGTGTGGCACCCAGATGGAAGACTTTAAAACTAGCTGTTTTTGGAGATTCTAGTACTGAGTAAGTAGAAAAGATACTTTCAACAATAAGAATATTTAGCAAGAGAAATAGACTTTGGGCTAAAGATATGCAACATCATATTAGCCAAGATGACTTCTAAATTTAGATGGGTTTTTCTGTTGAAGAATCAAACTGTAAGATGAATGGAAGAGATATGAAGTTAAAGAAGCAGTGTAACATTTGTTATTTACATTATACACTAAAGGAAAAGTGTGGCAAGGAAAATGGGCTCTTTCTGCAGATCTGAGAAGAAAATGGAACCCGTCAGGAGAAGAAAGAAAAAAATGTGATCCATAAAATTAGTCATAATGCTTTTTTATCCCCATACAACAAAACCAGGGTTTCATTTCTGCTAACAGTAGTCTTCACATAAAATAAATGACATGTGTTCTAGAAAAAAGAGGTTCAAAAGGATGTTCAGAGTGGTCAGGATGGTTAATCCAATAACTGTAAAAGCTGATTCTTAGTCACTTAAACTATTTAATCCAGAACCTTTCAATAGATATCTACTTTCACTTTATAACATACCTCCTCAAAAAACAGCAGTTCAAGCTGATAGAAGACTAAGTAGTTAGGGCTGAAAAATGATTATTATGTAGTCTTTTCAGCAAGTACTGTCATCTGGAGGTTTAGCCACCACCCCTTGCAGAATGAGAAGCACTTCGGAGATTCAACAGCAACCTCAAGGGAGGGCAAAAAAACCTTTTTAACTTTGTCTCCTATTTTATTCCATGGCTGTTCCCTTTTTTCACTCACAAGTATTTTGTTTATTGTGTTGTCTTTCTCTAACATTATGAAAGGAATCTGAATTTTGCAAAATTAAATAGCAGTTAAACCACTAAGAACTTAAAAAAAAAAAATACCACTTTGCCTATTTTATTAACACTGAAGCCTCTTTATAACAAATATGGAGTAAAGGTACTATTCTGCACACTAGTGAAAGGACAAATCATGACAGCCCCTCAGGAGGCACACACCGTGCTAGCACTCTCCACGCCACTTGCAGACAAGTGCCTCCAAGAGGCTCCCGCACATGTGCACAGAGACCCGTGCAGGGAGGGTCACCTCAACATTTCTTTCTGTAACTGAGAAAACCAGCAGCAACCTACATATGCATCAACAAATGAACAGACAGAAAAGTCATGATATATTTAAAAAACAGAAAACTAAGAATAAAATGAAATAGATTAATATATATTATTAATATCATATCTCAAAAACTATTGAACGAACAGAACTGCAGAAGGATACAGATTATGCCATCATAAATGTAAATCTAAAAACAAAATACAGTGCTACATATTGTTTTATTAATATGCATAAACGTAGGAAAAGTATGACTATGAAGAGTAGATTCGAAATTCATGATGAGAGGTGCTTCTGTGGAAAGAGGGAAGGCGGTATTTTATTTCTTTTATTAAAAAGAAAAAAAAGAGGTAAAGCACATATGGCCAATGCTTTAATCTACTCATATTTTCAGGTGGATATAGGGGTACCTTTTATATCATTCTCTGCAGCTTTTTGGATGTTACATTTTCATTAATACAGTGTAGCTTTGAGTACATTTTATTTAAAAGTCACACATTTTCTTAAATTTATTCAATTGCCCATGTACCTATGCATTCAATGAATATTCGTTGAGAATGTCATTAATCCCGGGATATGAAGAGTAAGAAAATATCCTTGTGCTTCCAAGGCCCACACTAAATGGACTAATTTCTATTTAGGAATCCTGTCATATTCCACAATATAGGTTTCTGTATACAGTAAATAAGAATTTTCATTAGGTTTGAAACTGCTCAAGAGTAACTGTAATGTGCTTATTTACTGAATAGTAGGCTACGGTACTTCCAAAAACATAATTGTCAATATTTGTCTTTAACTGTCTTCTTACAAAGAGTTTTTTAAAGGGCATATAAGTAAATTAGTTTTGAAGATGTTCCAGAGTGAATTATTATCAATCATAATGACAAAAAGTCAAATAAGCTAATCTTTCTTTGAAGGTTTTCCAAACAGACAGATTAATTGGCCAACCTGTCACTATTAATGACAATAGTATGTGATACAGTGAAACATGATTTTGGCATAGTCACTATAATACAACAGCACTTCCAACACCTTATGACTCAGTTCTCTAGAAATTCAAGACTAAAAGTCTTATCCATCCTCTTTCTCTAAGGTAGCCATGTTTAACCTTTGCATGGCAAACACACATCGCCAGCTTTACTGAGAAACACCAGTCCCCTGTATCGTTGGCTAACTCCAACATTATTGCTTCTTCCCAACTCAATTCCGCTTTTTTTTTTTTTTGAGTTTTTTAGGCCATTGCCGCTTTTTAAATTTTTTTTATTTTTTTAAATTTTTAATTATTATGAGTACATAATAGTTGTATATCTTTATAGGATATCTGTGATGTTTTAATACACACATACAATGTGAATTAAATCAGGGTAATTGGGGTATCCATCACTTCAGGCATTTATCATTTTTTTGTGTTAGGAACATTCCAATTCTACTCTTTTACTTATTTTAAAGTATACCCTAACTTATCATTGATTATAGTCACTTTGTTGTGCTATCAAATGTCATTCATTCTATCTCACTATGTTTTTTGCACCCATTAACCATCTTTATCCCCCCTACCCCCCACTACCCTTCCCAACCTCTAGTAATCATCATTCTACTCTGTCTCCATGAGATCGATTGTTTTAATGTTCAGCTCCCACATATAAGTGAGAACATGTGAGATTTGTCTTTATGTGTTTGGCTTATATTACTTAACATAATAATGTTCTCCAGTTCCATCCATATTGTTGCAAATGGCAGGATTTCATTCTTTTTTATGGCTGCATAATATTCCATTGTGTATATGTACCACGGTTTCTTTACCCATGCATCTGTTGATGGACTCTTAAGTTGATTCCAAATCTTGGCTACTGTGAATTCAGTCCTACATTTTTCGTTCAAGTTTTTTATTTGATGAAGGTGAGAGAAGTGCCAATTTTGTCAATCATCAC
>CAUYSK010093080.1:0-22352 GCA_963575035.1 Avahi laniger
ATTAATTTCTTTCTATTTTTTGGTAGAGATGGGGTCTCGCTCTTGCTCAGGCTGGTCTCGAACTCCTGAGCTCAGAACGATCCGCCCACCTCGGCCTCCCAGAGTGCTAGGATTACAGGCTTGAGCCACCACGCCCGGCCAGCCTATGTTTTTAACAACTTGACCTTAGATAAGATATTGAACCTCTCCAAGGCTCAGTCTCCTCATCTATAAAAGGAATATAAAAAAATGGGAATACTATCCTCTCACAGTGTCTGAGTAAATATTAACTAAAAAAGGATGTAAAAGTGTACTGGATGCCACAAAGCAGGTATTCAATTGATGCTAATTCCCTTCTTCCCATGTCTCTAAACTGAACCCGTTTGAGAGCCCTTCTTGCAAGGAGAAAGCTTAGGCACCATCAACAATAGCTTGCCTCAACAGAAAGGAGCACAGTCTTGAGGTTGGAAAGATGTGGGTTCAAATCCCTGTTTGGCTACTTGATGACCATGTGACCTTGGAATATGTGACTGTTTGGAGCCCAGTTCCCTTACCTCATAGGAGTTTTTGTGAGGATTAAATCAGATGCATGGGTGTACCCAAAGGCTGTGTATCTGTGTGGGTGCACATAGCTTGCCCCAGAGGAAATATTCAGCTGATGTCTGGTATTGCATAGATACCAAATAATCAGAATGAACACTGGCTCTGAACACATAATAGGCACTCAAAAATATTTTAATTCCTTTCCCTCTTTCATTTAATAAACAATTATTTTTGAGTATTTATTATGCACTCAGGACTATGATTTCTGTGATGAGAAAGATAATTTTGACAGGCAAAAGGCAAAGAATTTTTATGCAAAGGCAGTAGAATCAATTTTGCTGCTTTGCAATCATTCCTAAGGTCAGTGCTGCACACCTATCAGTAAACGGAAAAAGCAAAACAAAACAAAACCCTCAAGGTCTTAAATAGCAGTGTTATTGTAGCTTTGCCGTTTATGTAATAAAGTGCCAGAGCAACACCAAACAGTGTTGAGAGAGAAGAGCTGTACATTGAAGTTCAAAATCAAAGGCTGGGCAGGGTCACACCAGGCTCTCTGCAGTGGAAGTCCATGTGGGCTGCAGGGAAGGAGAGGCTCGCCATGTGTCGAAGAGACTGAACGCACTGCGAGGCAGGTCCCCACATCTCTTCTCTCTGCCCCTGTGTTCCAGTGAGCAGTGAGCAGGTCCATGCAAACCTACCCCCAGAGTCTAAGGAAACAGAGGCTGGAGAAAGAGGCTGACAAATTCAGTTTCTCAGACATAAATATTTAATAGGGACTGGAAAACAGAAACCATGTTTGGGGCGGCCACAAGACTAGATGGTAGATCCCTGTGCCATTATCACCTGGATCGAGAATTTATATGCCCTAGGGAAGGAATGAGACCCATCAGGGAAAGACAAGAATGCTGTGTGAGTCTGCCCAAGGGCAGGATTTATGGTGAAGGTTGTTTTGACCTAAGGGCAAGATTTGCGTAACAGTGGATAAAGCAGAGATCTTGGAGGCATTTCCAAAACAAGGGTTAATCAGAAGTCAACATGGTGGATTAGCACTCAAATGGAGTTGCTTTATCCTCCACACCTGATGAGGGTCTTCCTCTCCACACACTGAGCTTCTGCGAGCTCCACTCTAATCTCTCTCAGGGCTCTTTTGAGAGTAAGTGTTAAAGGGTGAGGACTGGAAATAATGAATTCAGTTTGAAGTTGAAAGGGGAGAGTTTGGAGTCTGACAAACCAGACTGAAACCATTTTCACAATGTTGAAATCATTTCTCTCCAAAACATGGAATGTGCTTCAACCAGTAGGATATGTCTTCACTCCACACGGGCATAATAGGGCTCCCTGACCAAGTCAACACTAAGGGAATTTGTGGTAATTTGGTGCATCAGGAACTGAGTTTAGTTGTTAGAAAAGAGGACATTCTGTACATATATATATAGTTTCACTAAATTGAGAGTTACTTTTTTCTCATGTGCTGAGAAATCTAGGGCAGGTATAATGGACCAAGCTCCTCTTATCCTTTTACTCAGCCACCCTTAGCATGAATGTGTCACCTCATGGTCAAGAGATAGCTGCTAGAACTCCAACCATCACACTTGCATTTGGTGGAAGAAAGGGAAGTAGGGTGACCAATTTATCCAGTTTGTCTAGGACTGTCTGAATTTTAAGACTGAACGTCCCATATCTCTAGAACCAATCACAGGCAAACTTAGACAGTTGGTTACCACAAAGGGAGAACAAAAGCCAAAAAAGAAACTGCCAATTGGGTCTTTCCCACTGTTTTAAGAATCTCACCCAGAAGTCCCACCCAAACAACCTCTGTTCATATCTCATTGGCCAGAACTTAGTCACATGGTGCCCATTGCAAAGGAGGCTGGGAAATGCACGTGGACCACCTAGACAAATTGTGTGTCCTGGTAGGAAATTAGGAGAAAGGATATTAAACAGGCAGTCTCTTTCTCACTCAGTGAGCCTGGAACCACATGGTCCACAGAACCCCATATCATTTCTTAATCCTGAAAACTCTTAGCCTCTGCCCAAGAGCATTTTAGAGTTTTGTTGTAAGTACGTGCCAGCCACAGAAGTGATAATGACTCCAGAATTTAACAATCAGACACCTTTTAGTCTAGAAGGTCTGTGCTGGGCTATCACAGGCTGTAACTGCCTTGAGGCTCCCTGGGGGTTCTGACCCCAGGGTCCCAAGTGAAGTGGCTCAGCAAGGCAGGTAGGGACTGGTTCCCAATGACACCCCTCCAGTGAGCGTGCATCTCTGTCTTCTATCTAAGCTTCAGCAAGCAGAAGAAGGAAGAAAGATGCACACTACGACCAGCACTGACAGGGCCCTGATTAGGGATTAAGCTTTCTCCAATCCCATCTCCACCCAACCACAGAGTGTCGTTTTGAAGAATCATTTGTGGTAAATGAAGGGAGAGGAGCTATAAGGGCAAGAAATTGGTAGAAAATAATAGGAAAGAAGTGCTATCGTTTGATGAGAGTAATAACCTTTCTAAACTAGTGTCCTACTGCATTAGATTTTCCATGAAATTATTTAAAACAGCAGGGAATCAAACATCCCCACATTATTAACCTCTAGGGTGTGCTTACTGAAGAAAATCCAAAGGATATTTATGCGTCTTGTGCAGAGGTTGAACCTTAATGTCTCAGACTGAGGCAGTGAAGCTACGGAATTCTGCATGTATTGTCTTTCGTTGATAACAGGAAGCACAGCTGTGTTTCTTGCCTGGTGAACTTGCAAAGTCGTTCCTCATCCTGTTGTGATAAACAGGGTGTCAGTCATCACTTTCTGGCTTCCAGCAGTTCGTTGTTTAAAAGGACAGGGGCTTCTTTGCAGCTGGTTGTCACTTTCAGGGAGTCTTGGTTCTGAGAAACACAAAAAAAGTTGATATACTAAGTAGCGTATCTTTTTGAGATTCTTTCCTAGGAGAGAACACATGGTGTAAAAGCTCTGTCACCATCGCCCTAATATTGTTATAATAAACATTACACCACATACACTCATGAGAACATCCAGCCACAGCTCATCACATTACCTGGGAGTAAATCTGTCACAACCTGAGTCACTGTAGAAGCGCTCTGATCAAGCATGTTGAATTACGGCTCGCTTTTAGCATTAATTATAATAATTATATCTTAACCATCATTTCATCATAAAAACTAGTTTCATTACAACGTTTTGTTCTTTGTTCCAGGACTGGTAAAATTCCCCAACTGCAATAGGAGCTTAAAAATAATGTTTGATCAAGATTACAAAATGTAAGTTTTTACAGATTTATGGGTTTTAAAACCAGTGTTCAAATAAATGATAATTAATATACAGGAAAGCTTGCTAAAACTGATTGGATTCCACACTCCCTCTAAGTTAGAAGGATTTACTTTTTACAGTTTCTGAAGAGCTATGCATGTATAAATTATAGGTAGTTGTGAATTCCAAAGCTATAAATATACTGGAGGACCCTGGTGGTATCATACTGAACAGCTGTTTGCAGAGAATATGCCTCTTCAGTACCCTGAGGAAGGCACAGAATATTGAAATGTTGGCTAAATGTTCAAATCGTTCAAAGAATGAATACCTATGAAAACAAAAGGGAATTATGACTGATGTCCCTGCATTTGTGGCTTGGTCTGAGTAAGCTCTGTCCAAAGCTATTTCCACTCTCCCCCACCCTTTCCTTTCCCTTTCCTCCTCCTTCCCTTCCGGAGCAATTTGGTTCCAAGGCTATTATATGAGGTGGAGCCGAACAGGGCAGGTGTCAGCAGAGGGGAACAGGGAGCAGGCCACAGTGGCCAAGGACCATGTGTTGGAGCCCAAGCAAGGTGAAGAAGGTGTCCACAGAGGGCAGCGCCAGGCCCCAAGTGGGGTGCGGAGAAGGGAGGGCAATGTAGAGCAGGGAGTCGGAGCGGCGTGGAGAGTGCATGGCGTCCTGCAGCTGTGGGAGCTCCAGAGAGCTAGAGACCACCTGCAGGTAAGAGGAAGGGGTCTGAGCCCAGGAAGGAGAGGACATCCAGGTAGGGTGCGTGGTACAGCCCACGCTGCTGAGTCCTCGCAGCAGGGCGGCCTGGCCAAGTGAGGGCAGGGGGATGTCTGCGTGCGAGGGCAGCTCAGTGCAAGGGACTGAACCTCGGATGACTGTCGAAGCAGCTATTGAGCAAGTGGAAGGCAGCAGTGGCCTGGTGTGGGGAGTGAGAGCCCAGGGGGCGGTGAACACATCCTGGGGGAGGGCACCTGAGCACAGGGCGTGTGAGCACGAGTGGGCCTCCCTGCAGTGGTGAGAGCAGCCTGGAATGACGGAAGGGGCCCAAGTGGGCGCCCTTATGGCAAAGCCAACCAATGCGGAGTGTCAGATCCTGAGCGAGGTGAGAAAGATGTTCAGCTGGGAGGTGAGCAGCCCAGCAGGGGTGTCAGGGATGAGCAGGGGTCAAGCACCAGCGTGGAAGGGGAAGGGGGATGGAACGCAGCACTTCATAACCTTGATGGGGGAGGGGCAGCAGACGCCGGTGGTGACCATTGTGGAATGTCAGAGCTGAAGTGAGATGAAAAGGGTGTCCGAGATGAGGGTAGGTCCGGTGTAAAGTGTCTGAAACCAGGCCTGGGGATGAGACTGGATCTCCCGAGGCAGGTCCTACCGCAGCATGGCAGGGCCTCAGCTGGGGGAAGCGGTGAGGAGGAGGATCCATGGATGGGGGCAAGGTAGCAGAGGCACAGCAAGGAATTTGGGGTCCCCCGAGTGTGTATACTGATGGAAAGCTGACCTGAGCTGAGCAGGGCTGCTGTCAGCAGAAGGGGAAAAGGGAGCAGGCCACCGTGGCCAAGCACCGCATGCTGGAGCCCAAGCAAGGTGAGGAGGGTGTCTACCGAGGGCACCCTCTGTAGGAGGATCACCTGAGCCCAGGAGTTCTAGGTTGCAGTGAACTACGATTGCACCACTGCACTCCAGCCTGGGTGACAGAGTACGACCCTGTCTCTAAAATAAATAAATAAATAAAATTTGAAAAATAACTCTTCTAAGATACAACATAGTAGAATTAGTGCAAACACCATCGCAGTCAAATGCAGCATGACTCCATCACCACGAAGATCTCACTCATGCAAACCTTTGATGGCCACATTCCCTTCCCACCCCAAGACTATCCCTAACCCCCGGCAACCACTAATCTGTTCCCCTATTTATGCTTTTCTCATTTCGAGACTGTTTTATAGTTCAAATCATACAGTATGTGATCGGCTTTTTTCCACTCAACACATTGCCCTAGGGATCCATCCAAGTTGTTACATGTATCAATAATTTATTCCTTTTCACTGCTCAGTAGCATTTCATGGTACGAATGTACCACAGTTTGCATAACTATTCACATATTACAGGATATTTGATTGTTCCAGTTTTGACTATTACAAATAAAGTTTCTGTAACAGAAGGCAGGAAAGAAAGGACTCTCTAATGAAGAAAATTAACTGTAAAGAACACAATTGGGAAAATTGACAAAATTTGAATGTAGGCTGTGAATTAGATATTAGTATTATATCAATGAAAAGTCTTCGAATTTTGATCATTTTACTGTGATTATGACACAGGATGTTCTTGCTTTCAGAAAAATATACCCTGAAATATTTAGGGATAAAGAGGCAGTTTACCTCTTAGTTTCAAGTGATTCTGGAGAGGGGGAGAGACAGAGAGAGAGTGCTAATGTAGCAAAATGTAAACGATTAAGATCTCTGGGTAAAGGTATACAATGGTTGTTAGAATTATTCTTAAAACTTTTCAGTGAGTTTGAAATTTTATTAAAATAAAAAATTTCACAGAAGAGTACTATCAGAATGACAATTAACTTTGCATATTTTATTTAAAGATTGGTAAAAGGTTGAAAAAAATTAGATACTTATACAGTATAGAGAAGCTTTATCTATCCTGGATCTAAAGAAATAAAATGATTTCTCTCTTTTAACATCCACTCTTTTGAAGTACCACTATCGAGAAAAAAATCTGATCTAAGAGATTTTTAAGTTGATGTTAAAGGTATAAAATTAGTATAGACCAGGGTGGGGGCCCTTTTCATGTCGGAAAGCTGCATTAAGTTAGCTGTAATCAAATAAGGCCACATTCAAGAAACTTCTGAGATATACTTAAAAATTTACATTATTTTGTAAAAATCTAACTACTATGTACTTAATAATTTCAAAAAATGAAAACTATTTGTGAATTTTAACGTTAACTAACCTTTTAATGACTTTGTTGTGTCTGCTTTTTGTTGGAAAGCATTTGAACATTTGGTTGCAGCGTGGAGGTCTGCAGTTGCAGTTGATGCTCTAGATGGGTATCAGTCATTTGTGACTTTAAGGGCATCTTGATTTGGGTTAGAAAGGAGAAAGGAGATTCGCAGATGTAAGTGGTTGAAAAGCAAGAAAGCATTTTGGAGGGATGTTGCCAAAGGTGTGGGTGTATTCCACTGCATTTTACCATATTTCAATTGGATCTTTCTTAGCATCAAACAATGACTTTAAAATGTCATCTACTAGGAGCTCAATCAAGTCCATCTGCAATTCTATAGGTGCCTTGGTGATATCAACTAGTCGAGGCTGAGATGCTCATTTGAGTGTGAGGTCATGATTCTCAAAGTCAGTGAAACTTTCATTGTATTCTCCAATTAACAGGTCTATAACAGCTACTTATTCTTCCAACGATTCGCATATATCATCCTGTTCATCAATGATCTTTGCTAACTGGGGAAAATGTTCATTTGAAATTTCCTTTTGAAGAAGTGTTTTGAAAAAAGATAGTTTTTTTTGAAATGCTTGATTTTTTTGCCATATATCATATATGTAATTAGTTTTACCTTGTAAAGAAATATTCCACTCATTCTAATTTGACATGATATCACACAGAAATGCTGCATTCCTATAGAAGTCTTCTTTCAATAATTCACATTGTTGATTCTGTTTTTTATAAAATTTAAGTATTAATATCTGTTCTTGCAGAGACAAAATTTTGACTAACACCTCTCCCTGCAATAGCCAACACGCTTTAGAATGATATTGCAAATACCTCATGGTTCAACTTTAGCATGTTATGAAACTGAAAATGCCCTGTTGCATTTGCACCAATATAGTTAACAATACTTATCTTATAATTTGTTGCAAAGTGTCACTTAAAATAATAGCTTTAGCATAGAGATTTTGCTGATGCAAGATACAAAGAAAAGAAATGAGAGCATCTGGATATGTTAATACTTTTTTTATGTGTGCAATAAATCCTTCATGTTTTCCTGACATGGGAGGTGCACAATCTGTATGTATACTCACTAAATTTACCAATTCAGTCCAACTTCATGACATTTATCTTGGAAGTTGTTGAAAATATATATTCCCTGTGTTCTGTTGTAAGAGTGCCCAAAGCCAGTAACTCTCCATAGCAAAGAAAATCTTCTGTTATGACCTGAATGAAGTATAAAAGCTGCACCAAGTCAATAGTATCAGTTGATTCATCCAAAGAGATCAAATAATATATATTTTCCTTTTGAAGTATTGTATGAGTTGTTCTATTAAGTTTAAAGGTAATTCGTGCTGCCGATCAGTTATGTTCTCCTTTAAAGAGGCAGTTGTTTGTACTTTGAAACGTTATCGGGACCTAAGCATCCTACAACTTTGACAACGCATTCTTTCACATTTTCTGCATCGCTGAATGGCTTCCGTTTTTTTGTGAGTATATAAGCTACTTTATAAGTTGCTTCAGTGGTATTGTTTCCAAGTCTTATCACTGCTTGAAAGAATTATCTTTGCCTTTTCTTTTCATCTTTTAATTTCTGCAATACAACCTTTCACACCCTCCATCTAATTTAAAATATTTGTGGTCCTTATGAGTGTGATAATGCTGATCAGCACTGAATTTCTTTAGTGTCAATACTGCATAATCACAAAGCAAGCAAATCATCTTATCTTTAGCAGAAACAAGATAATATTGCAATTCACAATCCTAATTTAAAAATCAGTTTTCTTCCTTCAGCATTCTCTTGGTCTTCTTTGACATGATGGTCTGCTTTAAATCTGTTAAGCAGAAAGAATTAAAAACTACTGTCAAGCTGTGCAAGTATTCACAAATTCCACTTCAAATGGAAACACAGTGCACCATTGTCAAGAGCAGATAACAGACTGACATACTCGATCCCCATAAACTCCTACCAACCAGCCTCATGTAGTAGTGGCGCCAGTTAGATGGGGGAAGTTAGAACTAAATCATGAGTGTAGCAGCCATCCATTTAGCCTTACTAATGTTTATGGCTTACTAATGTTCTAATTGTGCTGGTCAATCTGGAAGGATTATTTTGTTGAAATTTATTTTATTATTTGGTATCTTAAATACATTCATTTAAAAAACTAAAAATATGAAAGTAAAACAAAAATGTATTAATACAAAAGAAGGATTTGTTTTGTAAAATTGGATTCAGTCAAAAGGCTGCACTTAAGGACCTAGAAGGCCACACGTGGCCTTAGGCTGCAGGTAACCCATCCTTGGTATAGACTCAGTCAACTCTGTCTTTGATAACAACATCCTTACAAGGCCAGGTGGCAAAGAAGCTTGGAGTATGGCCTCCAGAACCATGAAGCCTGAGTTTGAATCCTGGTTCTACCAATTACTAGCTGTGTGACCTTAGGCAAGTTGATTCACCTCTCTGTGCCTCAGTTTCTGCATCTATAAAATAGAAATAAAAATAGTACCTACTTCTAGGAGTTTCTTGTGTTTTAAAGCTGTTTATATCTACCACGCTTAGAAGAGTGCTTGGCATATATTGTGTGCTATGTAAGAGTCTGCTGTTATTGAATGAGGGAATTAAAAGCAAGTCCCTGGACAGCTACAAACACTGCATACTGCCTTTTCCCAGGCATTTTTCTTTGCCTCATACTCCTCTTCAAATTTGTATCAAACTCCATCTTCTTTTAGAGTATTTTTATTTTCCTGCTCTTTGACAAAATGTTTCTTAATCTTCAGCAGTAATATATCAATATGGAGTGACAGTTTGACAATATGGTTCTCACTTTTCATAGCATAAATTCAAAGACAAATTGTGAACGAGTCAAGTGAAACTTGTAATTCACAGCTGTGAGGTCACACTAGTGAATTATAAGCTTTTCATTATGTCAGAACTGTGAATTACAAAGACTTTTTTCCTATACTTCCTGTCAAATAATTTATTAGCTATCCCTCTATCACGGGATCTTGCAGCATGACAGAACCGGAAGACACAGGACTGAACCGTGGCATTTCCTGATAGAACAATAGGAATTCAGACCTGTAAGAATCATGTTAAAAAGAAAACAGTGATGCGTTTAAATTGCACTCTTGCCAAGGTCAGTGTCGTTCCTGACGAGCAGTTAGTTTTCTTTAAACAGAAGCCATTGCCATTCTTACGTGAGGGAGGTTAGCGCACCGGCTCCTCCTTACTGTCATCATCGACCAGCGTTTCTCAAAAGCCACTGAGGGTACAATTCATTCATAAGGACACTGAGGTGTAGAAAGGCTCAGAGAAACAATAGAGGCTAATCCAAAATCATGCCACTACTGAGTGCCAAACGCAGTGCACAAATTCTGATTCCAAACACGGAGATTATTTTCCACATTGCACTAAACCCCAACTCCATTTATAAGCACGCACATGTGGTGCACCCCTAATACACCCCAATGCTCCATAAAGCCCAATCTCTGTTCAGTGTTACATTTGAAGAAGAGTCTAATTTTAGAAAAGTTCTAAAGTAATTTTAAAGAAAATTCCAGAATCTATACTTGAAAATCCTAAAGAAAATTTACTCAATCTCAATTTATATGCCACAACTACATCAAGTCCCATTTTCTCTTGTACCCTCACCATTTATTCCCTTGTCCCTTTCCTTTGGTGCCTCCAGCCTTGCCCCCTGCTTCTACACTTAAAGAGCCCGGGAACCCAGCGCACACAACCAAATTCTCCTTGAAATTCAGGGAAGAAGATGGACAAAGAAGACAAAAATAAAATTATTTTTCATAAATGGTGTAGGGATGGTGAAAGCTTATCACATTCACTCATTAATAAATCTTATCCCCACTCCTATAGTTTTGGAGCTTGATAGCTTAAAGGTTGTACCGAGGACAATATTCTTATGTGTACATTTAAGTGGGATTGGTTAAGACCAAAACTTGGCCAACATCCCTCTCCACAATTCATATAGTTTAACATTTGTGCAGTTCCCTAAAGGTATCATGTTCTTTCAAGCTTCTAGACCAGTGCTTTCCAATCTTTGTCACATCCTAAATATTAGGATGAACAACAGAAGTTGCTGCAAGGACAGGAACATCAGTGTCTTTGCATATCAATAATCTATTCAAGGCACTCCAGTGTCGAGGCCCACTTAGGGGTACTCAGTTCTCTGTCTTTGAACATGCTGCTTCTTCTACCTAGAATATCTTACCTTTTCCCTCCTTCTCATTTCTTTGTCTATTCAGCATCTCTTCATCTTTCAGGAAACCACCTAGGTGGTTCATCTCACAGAATGTGTCTCACTGATCTCCCAAGGCCAGGGAAAGTGATACTCCCAGAGCATTACTGGGCTTATCCTCATCTTAACTTCAGACATTGTAACTTTTTTGGGGGGTAGGGGGAAACAGACTTTCGCCCTGTCAACTGGGCTACAGTGCCATGGCACCAGCCTAACTCACAGTAACCTCAACCTCCTGGGTTCAAGCGATCCTTCTGTCTCAGCCTACCGAGTAGCTGGGACTACAGGGCATGCACCGCCCCACCTGGCTAATTTTTCTATTTTTAGTAGAGACAGGATCTCGCTCTTGCTCAGACTGGTCTCAAACTCCTGAGCTCAACTGATCCTCCCACCTTGCTTTGGCTTCCCAAAGTGCTAGGATTACAGTGTGAGCCACCGCGCTGGGCCCGTAACTTCTTATTTAGCTGTATCTCCTACTAGACTTTAAACATCTTGAGAAAAGGAACTGCATCCTGTATACTTTGACACTGTAACACTTTTATGGTACCTAGCAAATGGTTGACACTCAGGAACTACTAATAAACATGGTAATGAACTAATGGGCTCTTCCTACATATATGGTTCTAGTTGTTGACAGGGCTTGCAACTTTACTCCTAAGAAAGAACTCACCTCTGATAGTTCTAGCAGAGGATTGCCTGATAGTTTCTAGGCCCTTGCCCATAGAAATGAACCAAGCCTACTCAAGCTGTCATGTACCATGTTGTTCTTTTTTATAGCACCCCGTCCTTTGTCTATATTATAATTTGTAATAATTGTTGTGTTTACTTGTTTAATGTCTCTCTCTCCCATGAGAGTATAATCTCAGTTAGGACAAAGACTACTTAGATTTACTCATACAGCATACCTAGCTCTTCGAACAGGATCTGACTTGGGGGAAATAAATGAACACATGAATAAATGAAGAAATTAAGTCACTCTTTCCTTAACAATTGAAATTGCTTGCTATCACCTCTTTTGATGGCAGTTCCTAAACTCTAAGTTCTGTCAGGACAAGAGCTATGTATAGTCTAGGAAATTAAATGGATCTTTGTCTGTTGTCTTGGAATTTCTATTAAAGCATCAAAGAGGAAAACAAAAGAAGATAAACAAGGTGCGAAATGCATCTGCATAGGTCTTGCTAAAAGACAGCAAAACTGGCCCAGAGACCAATACCCCATTAGCCTGTATAAGAAAAAAAAAAAAAAAAAAAAAACTAGAATTCTTTAGAGGAAGTGTGATGACGTTTCTTCTCTCTTCCCCATGGGAGAGAGAGGATGAGGGTGTTTGTTCTTTTGTTTGATGAAGCCAATTGCAGGGTATTCCGAGAGAGCCAGTCACACAGATAAAAGTGTACCCTCAAGCAGGGGACAAAAAGCATCTCATTCCCCAGGTGGATAACAATCACGATGTGGAATCAAATATGTCCAAAACAATCTGCATTTCCAGGTTCATATATCGCAAACTAAGAAGATTTTTGATCTTTTTCTTCTGTGTGACCTCCCTCTCCCACTGCATTCCGGAAGAAACAGAAGGAGTAAAAGAGGAGTGGATTCAAATCCTACCTGAGGTGTGACAGGCACAGCATGTTCCCTTTTCCTGAGCTCCAGGTTGTGCTGGGGACAGGAGAGAATCTTTGAACTAGATGTGGGACTGAATTTTAAGTTAGGCTGGACTAAGTTTAATATCTGAAAATGACTAGAAAGCTATGGCAATCTGCTTGAAATGTGAAGATATTCATAAAGGCAGGAAAAGGAAGAATCAAGAAAGACATTTAGAGACAACGACTGGAGAAAAATCAAGCCATTTTCTGATTGTAGCATCCTTGAGTCCAGCTCAACCAATAATCCAAGCATGGTGATAGCCTCGTCTTGCTAGCCAAGTCAGCATCTTAAGATTTGTTTGCAAATGACTGGCACGCTTTTGAAAAAATTGTCAAGTCTTTAATTTGTGGTACGAATGGGCATATATTTACACCCAATTTGCTGTTCAAGCCCCGACTCCACATCCCCTCCTCTTCCTCTCACACTCCAGGTTGCCGCCACAACCCTTCGTTTCTTCCACGTGAAAGGTGCTGGCATCAGGCAGGGTGCAGGGAAGATTATCTAGAGATTGCTTCGTAAGCAACAGGCTAAAGCAATGATGATATCATTCAGATCATACTTATAACCTTCCTCTTCACGGATTCCAATCCTCAAGTAATTTTAAAAGAGATTTATTCTCATAAAACAAAGCCGATCTTGTCACTCACCTACTCAGAACTTTTATTTAATGATCTGTTGCCCACCACTGCACTATGAGTACTAAGTCTTAGCTAGATACTCAAATTTTTCAGTGATCTGATCCCAAACGGTCTTCCCCACATAATCACCCATATCCTGCACATTTGAGATAAATAGAACAACTTACTTTACTGTTATGCATTCAGTAGTCTCAGTTGCAAATGAGTGAAGGCAAACCATTCATTCCGCAAATATTTACTGAGCACCAGCAACGCGCTGGGCAATATGCTCAGTCTAGTGGTAAACAAACCAACCTGGTCCCTTCCCTCACAAAGCTTAATGGATTTGTGATAAAGAAGACATTTAAGAAGTAATTAAAAAAATAATTAATTATTACCTTAGAGATATGTGCTGCAAGCTTCTCAGAGTGTTATGAGGACAGGTCAGATCTCACCAGGTTATGACACCACTTAACATCCTATCTCTTCATCTCTCTTGTCAGTTACTTCCAAAGGGCATCCTTGGCACACCACAAGTCTCTGGGCAAATGCTGAGGGAGTGTCTTCCTTCAAAGAACTCATCTACCTGGGGCTCCGTTTCTGCATGGGAAGAAGTTCCCAGAAAGAGGACCCAGCCAAGAACTCAAGTCACTCACATGCTTCCCCTTGTGGGTCTCTCACTTTCATTGATCATGCACTTATTTTATTTTTCAAAATACCCTTGTATTCACTTGACAAATATTGAAACAGCACATCTGTCCTTGCACAGAGGCCTTCCTCTGATGTCTGAGCGCCTAAATCCGCTGACACGGTGCCATCTTGTGCAGCAAATCACCCTGATTTCCCCCAAGTCGGGTGTGTCTTCTGACCTCCCATGCCACTTACCTGCACCTCTCATGTAGCTTGTCATTTCCCACTCTGTATTGTTTTGATATCTATATCCCACCTTTGAGAAAGAAAGGAGGAGAAGAGGAAACAGGGAGAGAAAGAGAGTACTGAGACTTTGCGACAAGGAGGACAGCCCGTCAAACCCCTCAGGCTTAGTAACGTCCCCTGTGTTTTCAATATTATCCTAAGCAGGATGGGGAATGCAGAGATGTTTAAGCTGCATTCACTGTCTCCAGTAGGTCTCCTGAGAGAAAGGGGAAAAAATAGTATTATAATCTTGTTAGACATGATTTATAAAAAAAAAAAAAATGTAAGACTACCAAGTTAATTGAGCCACCTCTAAAATTCATAGAAGATTTGAAGTGGTTAAATATATATTATGGTATATGATCCAACTTCGTATTTTTAAATTGGACAGTATTGACTTTAAAGTGTTTTTCTCCAAGTTTTCAAAATAGTCGATGCTGAAATAGCACCCGTCAAAATGTATCCCGTGACTGTTATAACAAGCTTGTCCTAGATACAAGAAAACTAATTGTAGAGTCTGTTTTTCTCCCCTTTATATAAATACGTTTTAAACAAAGGGTTATGAGTTTAATTAAATAAATATTAACACATTCCTTGAAAAACAAATGTCTTTCATGAGATTTTACTCTCTTGGAACCATCTCTACAAGAGCCAGAGCAATAAAGGATATAATCTTGCCCAAAATAAGAATTTTTAGTGACACTGGGATTTCTGGAAAGCAGTCATTGCACACCAGCTTGTTGAAGGAATGTCTTTTGCTTAAGAACTTGATTGAGTTGTCTGTAGAAAAAGTTCTACACACTTATGTCTGTGTATTTAGAGGTAATCTGATCTTTTCAACAGTTAAATTGCAGTCATTTCTTTTCTAAATCCTGAGATTAACCAACCTTCAAGACAATTGCAGAAGCTGAATTATAATCACAGAAGCAATCCCATGACAAAGGTGAATAATATTGGAGTCAGCTAAAAGGATACTTAAAGAGTCCTAACTTCAGATATTTTCTTAATCACTAAATCTGCTTGTTACGTTAGAGCTAAAATTAGATGAAAGAAACCACTTTTTCTAAATTTCAGAATGTTACAGGCATACAAACATTTTAGTTACATGAATTGAACCGCTTCACAATCTCTTTCTGATGGACTCTCACCGTATTATGACAACTGGCGGAAATGACACAAGGCAGTCTGTGGTCTAGCAGTGAAGACCATGGATACCGGAGTCACAAAAACATGCTTCAGATCCTTCCTCTGCCACTCACTAATTGTGTGACCTGGAGAGAGTTACTCAATCTCTCCAAGGCTCAGTTTTCTTGCCTATAAAATGATGAGAATAACTGAACTATTTATTATAACAACGTTATGAAACAATCTTCAATGAAGATGTGTAGAGTATGTAGTGCAGTACCTGGTATATAGTCAGTGTTCAGTAAATGTTTATTATTATTTTATTGTTTATTACAGTATGTATTGTCATTATTTCCATATCATCCGTTGTTTGTGATCTAGGCTACCTTTTATTACCCGCTCACCCACCTCCTCCCACCTTGTGAGACCCAAGCCGACAGAAGCTCCACACACGTGAAGGTCAGTGAGGTGGCTGTAGTGATAGGAAGCAACGAGTAGGTCAAGAAGTGACCTCAGTGGAATCTTGTGGGGGAAAACAAAAATATGCATTATATTGTCAACCCTTTGCCCCACCCATAAAACTGCCGTAATACACATAAGTCCTCAAATGACTTTTGAGAAATTTAAACAAGAGAATTAAGTCATTCAGCAAACATGTAGTTAGTGCCCACTGTGTGCTCACCATGAATAAGAATGACACAGTCTCTGTCCTCATGGTGCTCATAGTCTAGCAGGAGATGCAACTTTGTATAACTAATTATTTCCTTGCTATTGTGAATAAATGTTTCAAAAAATAAGAAAGATATGCTAAAAAGAACCCTGAAGGAGACAGTAACCTTTCTGAGCCCAAACTGTAGCGGTCAGAGAAAGCTTCTGCGAGCAAGTGGTGCTTAGACTGAGATCTTACTGAGGAACCCTCAGTAACTTTCGTGTGGGCAGGGCAGTCCTGGCAGGGGAAACAGCATGTGCTCAGTCCCTGAAAGTGGAAGGAGCATGACCAGTATGAAAAGTGAAAGAAGGCCTGTGCACGGGAGCAGGGAGGGTGGCGGTGAGCGTGAGGGGCAACGAAGCCAGTGATGTAGGCGGGGCCACATGACGTGGGGCGGTAGGTTGTCTGTCACTGGGACAGTTAATGGAGAGATGCTTCCGTGCTCAAAAACACTAGCTGAAGGCAGTTTCAAACTAAGGCAACCAGATATGAAGAATGCTTGCCAGTGGGATAGTGGTGTTGGATATAAATTAGAAATTTGTTCCTTTAAAATAATAGAGAACGGAATATCCTAATATTTGAATATTTTAAGTGAACGCCCTGATTCTTTAAGAAAGAGAAAATAATCTTATAAATGACTCTAAGATGAAAAGGAGACAAAAATGGCAAGAATGGATGCTGAGACACAATTCTCCAAGGATTTCTCATATTTCCATACCTTTTGCAAGTGAAGCACTGACGCCCCCTTTTTTGGACCATTATCTCAAGAATATCTTTATTTGAAGAGCCTGGGAAGACAGAAGTAGAGTCTCCCTCCAGAGCAAAGGGTTTCCATGCTTACTGCCTGCTAGAAAAGATTCGAGCTCCCTAATCTCAGGGTTCCTCTCCTTTAATGCAACACACTGCACATGCAGGTGTCAGCTGAGTAGGAATTGGGGCTGAGGGCATGTGTATTGAGAGAGAGAGATTGAAGGCAATTAAGAGGAAAGTCAACATAGCATTATAATTAAAAGCATAGACTTTGGAGTCAGGCTTCATGGTTTGAATATCAGCTATTCCACTTATTCAAGGTTTGCCATTTTCTTTCAATAAAAAGAATAAAAGAAAACAGTTCTCAACTTGCTTTATCAGAATGGAAGAACCTTAACACAAAATTTGTCAAAGACATTACAAGAAAGAAAAATTACAGATTAAAAGACTGATATTCTATAAACATAAATGTAAAAATTCTGATGAAAATACTGCTAAATTGAATCCAGATACATAAAACAAAATAATTCATAATTATCAAGCTGGATTTATTCTATGAATACAAAGTTGGGTTAACATTTTTTAAAAACCAATCCTTATAATTCAACATATTAACAAAATAAAAGAAAGAATCATATCATCATCCAAATAGGTGCAGAAAGAACATTGATAAAATCTGATTTCCATTCACGATTAAAAGCTCTCAGCAAACTAGGAATAGAAGAGAACCTGAGAACTTCCTTAAGATGATACAAGGTACCTTAAAAAACCTACAAAAAACATTATAATCAATGGGGCAATGTTGAAAGCTTTCTCTTTGAGACTGAAAATAAAACAAGAATAGCTGCTATCACCATTAATCAAGGGAGTGATAGAGATTCTAGCCAGTGCAACAAGAGCAAGAAAAATAATGTAAATATAAGTGATTTAGAAAGAAAGATACAAATGATACAAACTGGAAAATTTTCCACAGAATCTATGATAAACTATTATTTACTAATTTTAATAATTTAAAATAGATTATTTTGCTATCATATGTTGTTGGATACAAGGCCAATATAAGACATAAATTTCATTTCCACATAGAAGATAGTTAGAAAATATAAATTTTCTAATTAGAAATTAAAAGATAAAAATTTTTTTAAACATACCACATACAATATCATCAAAAAAATCAAATACCTAAGATAAAATCTAAGTAAAAATGTCTAATGAAACTACACAAAGTTTAAGATATCATTGAGAAAATATGAAAAAGATCTAAATAAATGAAATGATATGACAAGTTCATGCTTTGAAAAAGACTCAATAATGTAAAGAAGTCACCTCACCCAAATTGATCTATAGATTTTAATTGAAATTCCAATAAAAATATTTTTTTTTTGGTAGAAATTGACTAACCTAAAATTCACATGAAAAGACTTCAGGAAATACGGAGTAGACTTAACTTTTCCTAGTTCTTCAATTAAGCACAACTAGAAACTGTAGACATTAGGTACACAGCAAACATAAGAAAACTGTGAAAGGTAGAGAGAAGGCAGAGTGGCTGGAGACCTCAGGACCCAAGTAACTGCACAGTGGTAAGAATCCTGGGTTTTCTTTTTGCCTTATATATCCCAACCAAGTGCTAGAGAAGCCAATAACTCAGAAAAAGCAATAGGTGCAGACAAAAAAAAAAAAAGGCAAGTAAAGACTGCATTCTAGCCTAAGAACAAGAAAAGGGACAGCCAAGCAAGACAGAAAAGGGAAACGTATTAGACAATTTAGACAATAACTGCTCGACCATAGCCAATCATCACAGAATAATAAGTGTGGCTCCAACCCTTCCCCAACCAGCAAAAATCAAGTGGAGAGCCTAGACTTCCAAAATTTCCAGGTTGTAACAAGACTCTCCAACCTCCCCTCTGGAGTGGTGTCAGACAAAGTCAAGTGGGAAACTGGAACTTTGATCCCTGCCGGGTAGTAACGAGCACCTCCCCTCCTCTCCAGTTCAGTGGAGACCACGTGGAAGTCAGACTTCTCACCTCCGCCTGGCAGTAATGAGGTGCCCCACCCACTTACCCCCCATCCTCAAAAAGACATAGCAGTACTAAATGTGCATGTACCAAACCACCGAGCCACAAAATATGTGAAGCAAACTGGATATATCTAAAAGGGGAAATAAATAAATCCACAATTATAGTTGGAGACTACAATTCAACAGCTCCCCTCAAAAATTAATAGAGCAAGAAGACAGAAAATCAGCAAGGTAATGGAACTCAACGCCATCAGCCAACAAGAGGTAACTGACATTTATAGAATGCTTAACTCAACAGAATAAATGAAGTTCCTACAGAACATATACCAAGATAAATTATATCCTGCTTCACAAAATAAACTTCAACAAATTTGAAAGAATTTAAATCATACAGAATGTGTTCTCCCACCACAACAGACTCAAACTAGAAATCAATAACAGAAAGATGACAGGAAAATCTTCATATGCTTGGAAACTAAACAACATACTTATGTATAATCCATAAAGTCAAAGAGTAAGTCTCGAGGAAAGTAGGAAAACAATACATTGAGTTGAATGAAAATGAACATATATCAAAATTTCTGGGATGGGGTTAAAGCAGTGCTGACAGAGAAACTTATATCCCTAAATGTATACATTAGAAGATCAAATCAATAATCTCAATTCCCACATCAAGAACTTAGAAAAAGAAAGGCAAAATAAACCCAAAGCAAGCAGGAGGAAGGAAATACAGGGCAGATGTCAAGGAAACTGAAAAGCAAATTCCTTGAAAAGAAAAACTACCACAACTCACTCAATATACAGTTATTTCAATAGTCTTATAGCTATTTTAAAAATTGAACTCTTAATTTAGAAACTCCCAAAAACCAAAACTCCAGACCCAGAAGGTTTCACTGGAGAATTCCACCAAATGTTTAAATAATTAACACCAAGTCTACAGAAAACAGAAGAGGAGTGAACATTTTGGTATTAGCCAAGGTTCTCCAGAGAAACAGAACCAACAGGGAGCATGTGATTGGAATGGCGTTAACGAGCTGGTTCACATGATTGTGAGGCTGGCAAGTCTGACATCTGCAAGGCACTCAGGCCAGGGAAGAGTTAACGCTGCAGTGTTGAGTCCTGAAGCAGTCCAGAGGCAGAACTCCTTCTTCCAGGGACCTCCTTGTTTCCTCTTAAGATCTCCGACTGATTGGACGAGGCCCTCCCACATTATGGAGGATAGTCTGCTTTATTCAAACTCTACTAATTTGAATGTAAATCATATATGTTTAAAAATACTTTCACGGCAACATCTAAACTGGTGTTTGACCAAACAAATGGATCCCTTAGCCTAGCCAAACTGACACATAAAATTAACCATCACAACTTCCCAATTCATTTTATGAAGGCTAGCATTACCCTGATATCCAAACCAGATGAAGACAGTACAAATATATTAATACATCTGGAGAAAAATATGCCTCACATACATGCAAATCCTTGACAAATATTAGCAAATATAATATATAAAATTATTATATACTATGACCACATAGAGTTTATTCCAAGAACAAAAAGCTGACTCAATATTTGAAAAGCAATCAATGAAATCTACCATAGACTAGACCAAAGAAGAAAATTCTTGTGATCTTATCAATTAATGACGTTAAAGCATATGACAACTTTCAACTCCAACTTACGATTAAAACTTCCAGAAAAAATAGAAATAGAGAACATCATTTCCCAATTGATAAAGGACATCTTCAAAACACCAATAACCAACAGTACACTTAGTGGCGAAAGTCTGAATGCGTATCTTCCAGATTGGGAACAAAGCAGAGGTGTCTTCTCTCATCTCTTATTCAATACTGTGCTGGGATTTTAGCCAGTGCACTGAGGCAAGAACAGGAAAGGAAGCCCTACGGGTTGAAAAGGAAGAAATAAAATTGTGCATATTTGCACATGATATGATTGTCTAGATAGAAAATCACAAGAAATTGACAAAAAGCTTCTAAAACTAGTAAGTAAATTCTACAAGTTGACAGGATACAAGATCACCATATAAAAATCAATGATATTTCTGCATACTGGTAATGAACATGTGAAAACCATAATTAAAATATATACTACCATTTACAATTGCTCAAAAATTTTAAATAAATCTAACAAAATATGCACAGCACTTGTACACTGAAAACTACAAAACCTGATGAGAGAACTCAAAGAAGATCTAAATAAATGAAGAGACATCCTGTGTTCACAAATTGAAGGACTCAGTGTGGTAAGGATATCAATTCTCCCCAAGTTGATATACAGGTTTAATACAATTCCTATCAAAATTTAACCAAAATATATTGTAGCCATAGACAAGATTATTCTAAAATACATATGGAAAGGCAAAGGACCTAAAATAGCTAAGACAATTTTAATAAGGAGGAATACAGTGGAAAGAACCACTTTACCTGATCTCAAGGCACAGGACATCGCTTGAGTAATCGAGACTGTGTGGCACTGACAGAAAGATGCTCACGTAGATCAAAGCAACAGAACAAAGAACCTAGAAATAGTCCCACATGCACAGCTGTAGTCAATTGATTTTTGACAAAGATGCAAAAGCAATTCGATGGGGGAATTGTTTCAACACATGGTTCTGGTGCAATTAGGTATCCATAGGTGCCCCCCAAAAATGAACTTTGACCTCAACATCACACATCATACAAAAATTAATTCATAATGAATCATAGATTTAACTATAAAATATAATGCTATAAAATTTTTTAAGAAAACATAGGACACTTACAACATGGTGAGGATAGTTCATAACAATATATTATATTATAAAATACTAAGAGAGTAGATTTTTAGTGTTCGCACCACAAAACAATGATAAATATGTGAGGTAATGCATATGTTAATTAGCTCGATTCAGCCAGTCAGCAATGTATACATATTTCAGAACATCATGTTGTACACAATAAATACACACTATTTTTATTTGTCAATTAAAAAATTAAGTAAAAAAACCATGGGAGACAATCTTTCAAACTAGGGTTTGGTGAACAGTTCTTAAATATGATGCCAAAAGCACAATCCATAAAAGAAAACAAAGTTGATACATTGGATTTCATCAAAATTAAAAACTTTCTCTCTGTGAAATATCCTGTTCCAAGGATGAAAAGACAAGCTACACACTGGGAGAAAATGTATCCAAACCAAATATCTGATAAAGAAGGGCTTATATTTGAATACATTTTAAAAAACCAAACAATCCAATTTTAAAACAAGCAAAAGACATAAAGAGACATTTCACTAAAGAGAATATATGGAGGGCAAAAATGCAAATTAAGACCACAGTGAGATATCACTACACACCTATTATAATTTGGCCTATAAAATAGGCCAAATAGGCCAGGCATGGTGGCTCAAGCCTGTAATCCTAGCACTTTGGGAAGCCCAAGAAGGCGGCAGGATCACTTGAGCCCAGGAGTTTGAGACCAGCCTGAGCAAGAGCGTGACCCTGTCTCTACTTTTAGTAGAAAAAGTTGGCTGCACCTGTAGTCCCAGCTACTCAGGAGGCTGAGGCAGGAGAATGGCTTGAGCCCA
>CAUYSK010093081.1:0-55847 GCA_963575035.1 Avahi laniger
GAGAACCAAATCAAAGACTCAATACCCTTCACAATAGCAGCAAAGAAAATAAAATACCTAGGAATATATTTAACTAAGGAGGTGAAAGACTGCTACAGGGAGAACTACGAAACCCTGCAGAAGGAAATAGCAGAGGACGTAAACAGGTGGAAAACCATACCATGCTCATGGGTCGGCAGAATCAACATTGTTAAAATGTCTATACTACCCAAAGTGATTGAAAGATTTAATGCAATCCCTATTAAAATACCAACATCATTTTTCACAGATCTAGAAAAAATAATTCTACACTTTGTATGGAACCAGAGAAGACCCCATATAGCAAAAGCAATCTTAAGCAAAAAGAACAAATTGGGAGGCATTAATTTACCAGACTTCAAGCTATACTACAAGGCTATAGTAACTAAAAAAGCATGGTACTGATACAAGAACAGACACATAAACCAATGGAACGGAACTGAGAACCCAGATATAAAACCATCCTCATATAGCCATCTAATCTTTGACAAAGCAGACAAAAACATAAACTGGGGAAAAGAATCCTTATTCAATAAATGGTGCTGGGAAAATTGGATAGCCATATGTAGAAGACTGAAACAGGATCTACACATTTCACCTCTCACAAAAATCAACTCATGGTGGATAACAGACTTAAATCTAAGACATGAAATTTACAAGAATTCTAGAAGACAATATTTGAAAAACTCTTATAGATATTGGCCTAGGAAAAGAATTTATGAAGAAGACCCCAAAGGCAATTACAGCAACAACAAATATCAATAAATGGGACCTGATCAAATTAAAAAACTTCTGCCCAGCCAAGGAAACTATCAAGAGTGCAAATAGACAACCTACAGAATGGGAGAATATATTCACATGTTACACATCTGATAAAGGGGTGATAACTAGAATCTATATAGAACTCAGGAAAATCAGCAAAAAGAAATCAAATGACCCTATCAAAAAGTGGGCAAAGGACATGAACAGAAACTTTTCAAAACAAGATAGACTAATGGCCAACAAACATATGAAAAAATGCTCAACATCTCTAAGTATCAGGGAAATAAATGCAAATCAAAGGCACAAAGAGGTATCACTTATGTCCAGTGAGAATGGCCTTTATCAAAAAGTCCCCAAATAATAAATGTTGGCATGGATGCAGAGAGATAGGAACATTCATAGACTACTGGTGGGACTGCAAACTAGTACAACCTCTGTGGAAAGCACTGTGGAGATACCTCAAAGAGCTATAAGTAGAACTACCCTTTGATCCAGCAATCCCATTACTGGGTATCTACCCAAAGGAACAAAAGGCAGTCTATGAAAAAGACATCTGCACTAGAATGTTTATAAGCAGCACAGTTCACAATTGCAAAGATGTGGAAACAACCCAAGTGCCCATTAACACATGAGTGGATTAATAAAATGTGGTATATGTGTAGCATGGAGTTCTACTCAGTCACAAAAAAGAATGGTGATCTAGCACCTCTTGTGTTATCCTGGATAGAGCTGGAACCCATTCTACTAAGTGAAGTATCCCAAGAATGGAAAAATAAGCACCACATGTACTCACCATCAAGTTGGTATTAACTGATCAACACTTAAGTGCATATATAGTAATAACATTCATTGGGTATCGGGCAGGTGGGGGAGGGGAGGAGAGGATGGGATTATACACACCTAATGGGTGCAGTGCACACCATCTGGGGGATCGACATGCTTGAAGCTCTGACTTGGATGAGGCAAGGGCAATATACGTAACCTAAACATTTGTAATATGCTGAAATAAAAAAAATTAAAAAATAAAATAAAAACAAAACAAAATAAAATAAAATAAAATAAAGAAAATGTATTTTCTGTTGCACTTCCAATTTTAGGCCAGATTTAAGCTTAGGTTGTTAAATTAATTAATGAATTCAGAGAGACGGAAAGTAGAATGGTGGTTACCAGTGGCTGCAGGGAGGGGGAAGTGAGACATTAGTATTTAATGGGTACAATGTTTCAGTTTGGGAAGATGAAAAAGTTCTGGAGGTTGATGGTAGTGATGGTTGTATAGCAATGTGAATGTACTTAATGTCACTGAACTATACACTTAAACATGGTAAAAATGGTAGCTTTTATGCTATGTATATGTTATCACAATAAAAAAAGTAAAAAACAATTATAGGGAAAATTAATGGAAGCTTACAGGAATAGTAGGGAAGGTACATTCCAAATCCATATATATTCCAAAATGTCATAAATTATGAGTTAGCAAAGTAGGGATTCATTGGATTTTACTCCTGAACATTTTTGTGGACATTTCTGGAAATAAAGAAAGAAAAGTGTGATAATTCCACTTCTACCTCACTTCTAGAACTTTCTTTTTGTTACCTGCTCTGGTGCTTGAATGATTATGTGCAAGTGTGTGTGTGTGTGTGTGTGTGTGTGTGTGCACGCGCGTGTGCGCGCGCTCCTGTGTTTGTGTTTGAAAATATGGACAAGCATTGGTAGGGTTGGTATTCTCTTTCTAATATTTCTGTGCTATCTTACTAATTGGAGATTTGTAGGATCAGGACTCTGGATGTAGCCCTGAACTTCCTTAGTGCTTCTGGATTCAAACTGAGTAACTCACAAAATGTGTCTGCACCGGGGCTGGCTTGTGGCATTAATCTTCACAAAAGGCAAAAAACCTTTTATTTTTGGTAGAAATTAAAGATGTATTTGTGACAGCCCCTCACTTCCTTCTCACCAAGGTGAGCACCATCTTTTCCCTTTCATCTCATGAAACGGTTTCTAGGGTGACGTGTAACTTGCAGCCCATGGAATCTTCTGCTTTGCTGAAGACCTAAGAACCATCAGACTAAACAACTGAGCTAACCGAGCTACTCCATTACTTTAATTTCAACTCGAATTCTCCTTCCTCCGGGACTGAAATAGCACATTCCATTCCTGTAACAGCTGTTGTACGTGTGACCGACATCATCTGCTCGATCATAAGCAGTTTGGGGTAAGGATGGTGTCTTGTTCACGTCTGCAGCCCTGCACATCATCTAGTGTTCAGTGAGGAATTGTTTTATTGAAATGAATGGCATGATTGCAATGAAAACACAATAAAAGTTGACTTATTGCACCCCAGTATGTGCCTTACTCCGTGGGTACTTATTACAGTGACCCGAAGGCACTTCAGAATTCTTACGTGCTCTCTGAATTAGCGAAGAAACATGACCTTCTGCTCGGTACAGTGTTTGCGCTTAGTGCATAGGACTGGATTCTGATTCTTTAGAAACAAGTTAATCTGCAAGGATGTATGGTTTCTTTATGGTTCTGAGTCTTTGGTTAACCTGAATATCTTAAGATCTAATGCCCCAACCATGACAGATAGGATTAAAATTCCTTCCATGGAAAGAATATATTTATTTATGCTTCTACTATACATTTACATCTAAGTCATGTTTTGTAAAATCTTTATATCCTTGTTCTTCTCTTACTATTTGACACATTCTCCGTGGCAGCCTCCAAGTCCCAGCATTTTTCCCTCAGGAGGCTGACATTTTTCACATGGAAACCTAAAGTCATCGAGGTTCAGGGAAGCCAAGTGACCTGCCCAAGCCCACGTGAGCATCTTGTGTAGATTTTACCTTTGGGTCTTGGTGTTACGATCTTCCAAGTAAATTCATGAGTATCATGTTGTCCTAAACTGCATGGTTTAGATTTCATTTTTGAAAATGAATATTATCTGGCCAATGTGTGTTTTAATTCTTTCTCTGTAAACTAGGATTCTTTGGGGGGTTGGATTATAAGGAAGCTTATATATCACATAAGCTGGAAACAATTCCCATATACCAAAGAAAATAGCTGATGGAGCTAGGTGTAACAGTAAATGGGCCTGGGCGATTGGACAATCGGTGGAGCCCTGTGACCTGGGTGATCAGGAGAAGGTAGCTGGTGGGGAAGGGATTGGAAGCTGAGGGATGGGAAGGATTTGGGGAGATAAAGGGAGAGCATTATGGCAGGGCAGATAGGATTCTTGCTGATCTGGCTGGTCAATATTAGCTTCCCCCGCAGGTTAGCCTCTAAGCTAGGTAAACGGGTATTTCCAGGCACCTTATTTGGACTGTGTATAGAGGTCCTTTGACAGCTGGGTCTGTTCTAAGCTCCTGTCTTTCACTTCCCTTCAAGCTCACTGGGCTGGATGCGGGTGGAGATCGGGGTTGTATATGACCAGGGCCAGCAGGCCTGTGCTATTGAGAAGAAGTAAGGCATTCTCCTCCCTAGAATTGATCTGTTCTGGAGCAAGAGGCCACGAGGAGCACAGAAGGCAGCACCCGGCTCGCACCTCCTGCTCGGAGAGGGGCCAGATGGGCAAAATAAGACCACCTCTGGGTTTCTCAGAGCATGGAGAGCACCGCTGGTTACCGGCCAGCCCTTGCAGCCTGCCTGCCCTTCAGGCTTTCCCCTCGCCTTCCGTGCCTGCCTTCCTGCCCTCTCAAACCTCCGTCTGGAGCTGAGTGCACTTAGGTGCTAGGAGAGGTGTTTCTCTCCAAGGTCTGAATGCATCGCAACCCTTCCTGAACTGCAGGCTTGGATTTGGAACAAATCTAAGAGGTAGGGTTTCAGGTAGGATAATTTAAATAGGAATTGGTTTTTGGTCACAGTTCACCATAAATATCCTCAAAAAATAAAAATTAAAAAAAAGAGAAAAAAAAGAATGGGAAAAATAGTCTTTGGTTATGGGAAATTGGGGGTCTTCCTAAAGATTTGAGGTCTGCCCTATGTGGTTTTCCTCTAATCCTTCTAGCAGGTTCCAGACGTGCCCTCCAGATCTGGCTCTATTCCATCCTCTGCCCTCCGAGGTTAGGATTAATAGTGTGTGACAGTCTCTGCCTCTTGGGCTGCCTTCTGGGAAGGGCCATGGCCAGGAGACGGGGCATGTGAACTCTCAGAGGGGTGCAGGAGCTGGGTGGTCCCCATGCCCTCCCCCATGTTGGGTAAACGCTTCTCTCATGTCTGGTCTTCTGGGCTTGTTGTACGGGCAGTGCTGTGGCTCTTGCAGCTGACCAGAGCCCCAGCAGGAACCCGGGCTCCCGTGCAGCAGCGGGAACCTGGCTTGGGGGATTGCACAGCCCTTGGTTTTAGAAAGGGCTACTCAGGCCAAAAGTGCCCTCAGGCATTCGAAAAGAAATGAAATTTTGAACAAATTATTTTCCACTTAGCCTTGTTCTTTTAACTTCAGAAGTGTCATTTGGGTGATTGGTACTTGGATTAAAAAAAAATAGCTAAAAGTCTTTTTAAGCCAAGAGACTATAGATTTCACTGGACTCATTCTCAAGATATGAAATTGTTGAATTGTTTTCCTTTGTCAATCGAAGCCAGAATTCGATGTTCTCTCTAACTTCCTTTCGGATGAGTTTCTCGTTCTTTGGAGAACATTTTGCCAGTTTTTCAATGGGTGTGAGCATCAGTCTTTCTTCCCCTGCTTTGGCTCTGCCTGACTGCTCCCTCCTTGGGGTGGGGCCCTGCCGCTGCAGGGAGCTGCATGTCATGGGATGATGAAACACCCGGGGGAAGGCTGGGGTTCCCATTGAACCAGGGCATGTGGCAACCTGACCTGTCCTATTAGTAATTCCTTCTGTACATTCCCATCGTGCCTTTTCTCCTGGTTCCAACTTTGCATGGCCTCTGTCTTGGAGAAAGAAGAAAAATAAATCTTTCTTCTGCCTTCCTATCATTTTAAGCTATTGCTCAGAAATATACTTGGAGGCAAAGGGAACAGAATGAGACTGTGCTTTGGAATCAGACAAGCCTCAGTTCAGATCTGGGCTTTGGTAAATTATGATCCAGGAGTTCTGGGGCAAATTAAAGCTTTCTGAGCTTTAATTTTATTATTTATAGAATGAGAATGGTACTGATCTTCTAGGGTTATAGTGTTAAATGCCTTCCTGTCTCCCTTTACTCTGATTTTCTCTAACCACCCTCTCATAATCCTGCTTCCATTCCTCCCTTCACTGCAAGCTTCCAGAATTCTATGTATGCTGGGTGGCATTAGCCTTTCTGGGGCTCCCTGAAGTTGACAAGGACAGGTCACTGGGTGAGCACGTCTTGGGCCCTATTATCTTTAGGTACTTAGAGTCAGGGCATGAGTGGCAGTAGGTCATTGTGCTCACTTCCCCGGGGATTGTCAATGCCACCCCCACCTCCCCAGGGACCGGCATGTGCCACAGTCATGGCTCAGTGGGATCCTCAGTGCCTAGCGATCTCTGCTCACCACAACAAAGATCCCAGGACCATGTATGTTCCGGGAGGCAAAGTAGGGTGTGTGGGCTTGGAGTGAGGCTTTGTTCCACTTCTCGCCATAGGCTGTGGTCTAACTGCAGCTGTGTCTTGTGCTGCCTGGTTTTACTTTTATGCCTGACATATGGTGTGGCAGAGTCCCGGGGTAAGAGCACTGTGTGGGCCCGTAGAGTCGGGAGAGTTTGGCCTAGTCACTTGGCCACCTGCAGGGGTTTCTGGAAAGTCAACTCTGAATCTCAGAGTTCAAAGGAAAGCTATAATTCCTGGTCACTTGGTAGGCAGCAAGTGAAAGTAATGTAGATGAAAACACATCATAAGTAGCAAAGTGTTATGCAAGTTAAAATAATAACTAACATTTGTATTGCACTTATTATGTGTGCCAGGCACTGTTCTGTCTACCTGTAGTAATGCATTTGGCTTAATGCTCACAACAACCCTATGGGAGAGGTACTGTTCATATCACCATTTTACTGATGAGGAAACTTAGGCACAGAGAGGTTAAGTAACTTGTGGAAGGTCACACAGCCAGCAAGTGATACCATCAGGGTTTGAACTGGGCAATAAGATGTCAGAATTTGTTATTGTTCCTATTCCTATAGCATAGCTTGGAGGGGAACGCAGCCCCTGTTTGGAGAACACATCCAGCAGGCCTCCCGTAACCCACTGTGTGAGATGAAACGATGGTCCTACATTGCGCTACAGCCAGCTGCCCACAGCCCACAGCAACAGATCTGGCGTGCAGGGACATGGAGAGCTCAGATAATGAGAATCACGTGTTGTGCGATGAGTAGCTAGAATAAATGCCTGGATCTCATTTCGAGGAGTGCGCTGGCATCCCAGTTTCAAATCATTTGTTTTCCAGACCCGCTCTGGGATGAAAGTGCTGATGCACTGTAAAAGACCAACAGGCAGGATGCTGGAGGGCGCAGGAGCCGCCAAGGTTGTGCCTCCAGTGTTCACGCTGACTTGTTGGCATGACGAGCAGCAGCGCCAGCTGCTCTGCTAAACAGCGGAGCCCAGACGCTGTGTCGATCTCCGCACGGTCAAGGCAAACACTTCCCGAGGACCGTCAGGATTTTCATACCGGGTTGGCCTCGGGACCACTGAGCCAGCATCTACCCTTGACAGACGCAGAGAGAGATGACCTTTAAACCTAGGGATGTTCTCCAAATGCAGTTCCAGCTGAGCCAGTGAGATCTGCATGTTTATGGCACCGTTTTCTGTCTTCTCTTTCTTTCCAGGCGGCCGGGATTGCTCACCACCTGCGGTGCCCTTTCGGAGGCGGCGGCTGGCACGGAGGCCAGGCTACATGAGAAGCTCGGCCGGGCCCGGGATCAGGTTCCCCTCCCCAGCAGTGGGCATGCTGGCCTGGGTCCCGGGAGGGGTGTGTGGCGAGGAGTCCCACCACTCTGAGTCCAGGGCCGGACAGTGCAGCCTCGACCCAGGAGACCAGTGTCCAGGCCTCTTGGTCGGGAGCCCTGTTCCTAAGAGCACAACAGCTCCTGCTGTGACCTCTGTGGGCCACCCAGGCCTGGCTCTGACCTCTGTGAGAGGAACCTCAGCACGCGTTGGGATTCAGCACAGACTGCCCGACAGGCTAAACGGGCCCGGTGGCCCTGGGAATGCCGGGTGTCGGCCAGAGTTTTCATCCATGGACAGTTCGGAGGCCCCACGCGCTAGCTGGGACGCAGCCTGCCGTGAAGGAGCAAGGGGCACCCGGGCAGCAGGCCCCCTGGCACCAGCGGAGTTGAGTAGCAGCAGCTGCAGCCTTGGAAGTGGCCCCTCAGGCCGCTCAGCCCCTCCTGGCTCTCACGATGCCTTCACCTCGAGCTTTAGCTTCATTCGGCTCTCACTGGGCTCCGCTGGGGAACGTGGGGAAGCGGAGGGCTGCCCGCCGTCCAGAGAGGCTGAGTGCCGTCGGCAGAGCCCCCAGGAGGTGGGCGCCAAAGCTGCCAGCTTGGACAGGCCCCACGAGGACCCTCGATACCTCTCTAGGCCCTTCGATCTCTCGCCTGCTCAGGGCTCGGCAGACTCCGCCTGGGCTGCAGGGAGCAGCTCCAGGCGGGAGCACGAGACGCTTTCTTGCCTGGACGTGGACGCTGGTTCCTGCTGGTCCCCGGATCCCCTGTTGGCTGGCTGCGGAGGTGACGAGGGCGGCAGCTCGGGGGATGCCCATCACTGGGACGCCCTGCTCAGCAAATGGGAGCCCGTGCTGCAGGGCTGCCTGCTGAGCAACCGGAGGCAGGTGGAGGTCGGTGTCTCCTCGGCCACGAGAGCTCAGACTAGTGCTGGGCAGAGGGCAGAAACGAGGGGGGCGGGCTTGGGCTCCAGCGACTCCCCTCGGAAGCTGCAGCAGCACCTTTTGTGGCTGCTGCACGAGGATGTCGCTGCACTTCTGTCTCTTTGAGTTCAAACGCAAACCTCTCTCCTTTTCATCTCCTCTGTCCCTTAGGTGCTCAGACTCGCTCCCCGCTGGGCTGCGGCTCCTCCGCAGTGTTGGCCTGGGTGAGACGTGGCCGCTGGGCCTCGCTCTGCTTTGAAACAGGAAACTGGGGGCAGGGCGATGCGGCTGGCTGGTGTTTAGAAGGGGTTGAGAGGTATGAAATGGGGATGCCCTGCATTGGGGCGGTCCTGGTCTTCCTCTGCGTTTGCTTCACTCGTTTCCTCCCATCCCGCTGCAGTGGGGGCCGCCTTCCCTAGAGTCGGGGGGCTTCATTCTGACCATTAAACCTTGCTGGCCCTCAGTTTCCTTATTTAGAGATAAAAACACTCACAGGACTGTTGTGAGGCTCAATGAGAAGTAGGTGCTTTGGAGATGAGGACAAGCTGGGCTCATGTCAGCCGGCATTGTCCAGTTACTTGAGAAGCAGCTGCAGCCGGAAGTTGGCAGGGCCCTACCCCCCAAATTCCCAGAGAAACCCGGGTAGAGATACTCTGTGGCTGCCCCACTGACAGACTGTTTTCACTGTGGGGCGTGTGTGCATGTTTGTATGTGTTTGCACACGTGTGTGTGTGCACATGTGCATGGGAGTAGGGAAATAGAGCACTCACTCGTCAGGCATTCGGTTAGACGGTCTGAAATGGGGAAGTTCTTGTTCATTCCCTGCAGTTGCAGCTTATCTACTTTCGATTCTTTCCCTGCAGCCCGATGTTCCTAGCCCCATCCCTATTTTCCCTGTTTGGCCCTCAGGGACCTCGGCCCAGCTCTCCGATTTGAGACTCGGAGAGAGAATGAAGGCAGAGCAGAGACGCAGACCTTTTTCTGGGTGGTGTTTGGACCAGTCCAAAACCGATGCCGTTTTCCTTCCCTGTTCTAAAGGACCTCACTCAGGCCGCAGCCGGCTTCCACGGCTGCCTCTCCCTCACTCCCCACGTCTGGTCTTGTTCTACTGCAAACCTGCCTCTCACGGCCACGGCCATGGCGTTGTCTCACATCCGAGTTATCTTCCACGGGGGTTTTGCAAGAGATCCTGTTGCCCTCCTGCTGTGTTTCTCTTCTCCAGTTTGTCCTCTACGAGGCCAGTGGAATAATCTTTCTAAAACACGGGTGGGACAGTGTTATTCCTTGGCTTAAAGCCTTTGGTGGCTCCTTGTTGATCTCGGGCTAGCTCCGGGCTCTTATCCTGGCAATCAAGACCTTGCCCGATGTGCCCTCAGCCTGCTCTAGCCCCTTACTCCTGCCAGCTCCAGCCACGTGGTGCCGAAGACACCAGGGAAAGCCGTGCCCCAGGCCTTTGCTCACAGTTTTCCCTCTGCCTGGCATGACCCTCCTACACTTTTCCACTTGCTGAACTCTCACTTATTTCTTTTGTTGAAGGTCCGAAGCCACTTCCTTGTGCAATATTTCCTAAGATACAGGGTCTTGCTCTGTTACTCAGGCTGGAGTGCAGTGATGCAATCATAGCTCACTGTAGTCTTGAACTCTTGGGCTCAAGTGATCTCCTGCCTCAGCCTCCCAAGTAACTGGGACTACAGGTGTGTACCACCACACCCAGATAATTTTTCTTTTTTCTTTTTTTGTAGAAATGGGCTCTTGCTATGTTGTCCAGGCTGGTCTCAAACTTCTGGCCTCAAGTGAACCTTCCACTTGGCCTCCCAAAGTGCTGGGATTATAGGCATGAACGACTGTGCCTGGCCACTTTTAATAATAAAAATTTATTTGTGGTTTCAACTTCTCCATGTGACCCTGAATTCCACAACCATAGGTCACTTCTCTTAGACATTTTCAGATGTCTGATACCTAGCACATTTCTGGGCCTCTACAGGTGTTTAATTGTTTTTAGTGAAATAATTAATCTTATTAAGATGGGCCAAAGATATCTAATCGACAGACTTCTTGGGTTGAACGTCCAATGCAGAAGAGAATGTGAGAGGTAGGTACACAAAGAACAAAGACACTAAGTAGAAGTTGACATCATTATATTTTTTTCAACTCTAAATGTCAATTTTCAACACTGCATTTCAGAGACTTTTAAAAAAAAAAATCTTGGCAACATATCTGCATTTCTCTATCTCAAAAATTCAAGTTTTGACCAAGTGAGGCAAAAGTCAGAATGCTGTTATGCAGGCCAGCTCCCCTTCCTCCCAAATAACCAAACAGAAATGGGCCTTGGCAACAATCCTGCCACAGTCCGCAAGATTTGGCCCTCTGGGTCCTGGTAGCATCAATAGTTTCTTCCTTCCTTTTGACTCCTTTTACCAGGATGTAGATCGTGTCCTCCTGAGAACTTAGAGCTTTGGGTAAACTGCAGTCTGTTGGACCCTGAGATCATGTGGCTCTCTGGGGCCCCACCCTGCCGGGGGCTCACATGCATCCTCTCTAGACCACTAGGTCACCGGAGGGGCCTGGGAGCTGAAACCCCGGGGCCTGTGGCTTAACCCACTTTTTGGAGATCATGAGGTTTAGTTTTAGAAAGAAACAAAACCAGCTGTAAATACATCCCTTCCTTTCTCCTTTATTGCCCAAAGTCAGTTTTTAAAAGTAAATAATTGGTCATAATCCACTAGAAAGTTATTCCTGGGGAAGAGAGGCGTGGTCAACCACACATGCCTGGTGCTGTGTCTGCCATGATTTTCCCGCACTACTGGAATTGTCGAGGGGGCCCTGCAGCCTGTGGGGTCCTGCTGGCACATGTGAGCTGACCCAGGGAACTTCGCAGCGTGGAGGGTGAGTGGGGCTGCCTGCAAGTGACGGCTGGCACTGTCCCTTCCCAGCTGTGTGAGCGTAGGCGGTTCACTGAATTGTGCTGTGCCTCGAGACGCTCCTGTACAAAATGGGAACAATGACCTCGTACCTACTTCATTAGACCGAGGATAAAATGTGCTGGCACATGCAAGGTGCTGGCACCAAGCAAATACCCTGAACATCACTCATTTTTATCATTAGAGAAGTAGCTCCAATGAAGAGAGTCTGAGTCAAAAAAAAACCAAGCTCTGCTTTCTTCCCGTAGCTCAAAGTAAACTCGTATCTAGTCTCAAATGACAGGCTGTGGACACAATTTAACTGTAGTTTAGGTATTGTCTGTGGTAAAACAACACCTGGGTGAGGGAAAACATGCCTCCATCTTTAATCACAGTCATATGCCACATAATGACATTTGAGTCAATAATGGACCGCATATGCCATGGTGGTCCCACAAGCTTATAATACTGTGTTTTCACTGTACCTTTTCCATGTTTAGATATGTTTAGATGCACAAATACTTACCATTGTGTTACAGCTGCCTACAGTGTTCAGTACAGTCATGCAGGTTTGTAGGTTTGTAGCCGAGGAGCAATAGGCCACCCCACATAGCCTAGTGTGCGGCAGGCTACACCATCTAGGTTTGTGTGGTACACTCTAGCATGTTTGCACAACGACAGAATCACCTAACAACGTATTTCTCAGACTGTATCCCTGTTGTTAAGCAATGCATGACTGTATCTGAATATCTGTTGTGTGGAAGAAGAATTAACCTTATTCAGAGTAGTGGGAATGACAGAAAGGACTGTCCAGGGCATAGGACCTACAGGAAGGCAGATCTTGCTTCAGCAGGAGAAAGAACTTCCCGATAGTGGGAGTTGTCCACATGAGGGAGGCTGCATGGGGTGGGGCTACTTTTGCCCTGTGTTCATGCAGAGGCCTGAGATTGCCCATTTGGGCTGCTGGTGAGGCTCTCAGGACTGGGGAGAGGATGAGTTGAGGATCTTCAAAGAGATCCTTTGAGAGATAAGGATGCTAGTGTTTTGGGGCTTTTTGGACATTCTAGTTCCTCAACCCTCTCTCTCTTCTACTTAGGTAAAAGTGTGAATCTCAGGAATTTAAGTTTCAACTCCTTTTCATATGTGGCTGATCCCCAGTATTTATGTATTCTATATGTGTGAATTGGTCTACTTGCTAAAGGTTATTGATAACTCCAAAATCAATACTCACAGCACTTGCATGGTCATTTTTGGACATGCACAGAGTGGCAAAATATTTGAGTCACCTGATGTGCACGTTACCAGCTGAGGTGGAACAACGTCAATGCTCTGCCTTCTCTTTCAGCCCTCATACCACAAACGAGTGTCCTTCTTGTGGTCTATTTAGTGCCATATTTTTTTTTTCACATTTCTGTGCTTTTCGTTGGAGATTTTGGTGTTTAGAATGGCCCCAAGCATAGTGCTGAAATGCTGTCTAATGTCCTGAGTGCAGCAAGGCCATGAGGAGCCCCATGGAGAAAATACACACATGAGATGAGCTTCGCTCAGGCATGAGTCATGTGCTGGTGGCCATGAGCTCAATGTTAATGGATCAACAATATATATTCAATAAGATGTTTTTAAACAGAAACACACATAAGATATGGTTATGTATTGATTGATTGAGGAAAATTTTGTGACCAGAGGCTCGTAGGAACCTACCCTGTATTTCTCCTAGGAGCACGCCTAGGTCTCCTCCAATTCAGTGCTCGCAGCAGCTTCACAGAGCATCACTGCAGTGCTGCGCATAACGAGAACCGAGAGTGCGTGTGTGTGATTTACGCTGCTTGGAAATAGCCACCCAGGAGCATTGCCGGTTGCATGGGCCTGAGAAGATAGTGATAAAGGCAAGTGCTAACTGGGCATGCAGAGGAGGTCAGTGGTGCGAGCCTGCAAGGTGGGCCCCACTGAGGTCGTGGAAGCTGATGAGAAAGGAAATATGTTACCTGTGTGCCTCCCGTGGGTCGGGGCACTGTGTGCGACATGGCCACGGGGGCTGTGCATCCAGCAGTGATGGACATTCAAACATGCCCCAGGGCAGGCAGTTCAGGGTCTCTCTGGGATCATTGCATGAGGGGCCCATGGTAGGGTGGGCTTTGAATGTCCCTGAATTTTTTGACCTTCTTTCCTATATTTCTTTTGCTTCAGTTCTAGTAAGTGTTCAACGGTTCTGTCATTTGGGTGTGGTGATGGTAGCGCTATAGCTTTGTATGGCCATCGAAGTACTCACACAATCCTTCTTCTATCCCTGATACACAGGACTACGTCACTGGTAAAACTCACAGTCGTGCATAGAGTCATTCAAGGACAAAGGTTTAACATGATTATTTGTTCATTCAGAAAGTGTTTGCCCACAACTACCAGGGCAGTGCCTTGTGCTAGGCTTTGGAGATGGTGTTATTGATAGTTAGGACAGGCCAGGAACAAACAGCAACACTGTATTGGAGGTTCCACAGCACAAAACCGTGTTTCCTGCTTATGCTTCAAGTTCCACAGAGGTTTTTGGGGGCTCTGCCATAGAGTAACTCAAGAACCCGGCCTGTGCCATCTGAATGTGTGGCCCCTTAGTCACTGAGACAAGGAAGAGGACACTAGGGAGTCTTTCAAGAGCAATGAAATGTATCAGCACGGGAAGTGACCTCCGTCACGTCCACTCACATTCCATCAAGCAGGACATGGGGGAGGAATCCTTCCATGTGCCCAGAGCCGAGCAAAAACAAATAAGGGCGAGCATAGCACATTCTACATGGGTACAAAATAGCTTTTGCCCTCCAGATGCTCAAGGTCGAATGATGTGCACAAACGAAACAAAACGAAGTAAAAGGATAGCTATACCATGGTGTGATAGGGACTAAGATAATTTCTTGGAACTCCATTCTTCCAGCGGTTCAGACTGAAAGCCTTGGTGTCATCCCGACTCCTCATCTCACATCCCGCCTGGGATTTATCAGCGAATCCTTTGGCTCTACCTTCAACCCACCATCTTCTGAACGTGTCCAGAGTCAGACCCCCTCTCCCCATCCTTGCTGCTGCCGTTGCACTCCCTGCAATCCAAACTCCCATCCTCTCCCTTCTAGTGTATTCCACGGCCGCTTACCAGCTCTCTCTTCTGCTGCCCTTGCCCTCGGCAGCTGAAATGAAACTATTAAAACATAAATCAGATCATGTGCTCTTTTGCCCCAAACCCTCCATTGGCTCCCCACGAATTTCAGAGTAAAATCAGAACTTTTCAGTGGTCTTCATGTCTCTTCACAATGCATTCCTCATTACCTTTCTGACCTCATCTATAAATACAATTTCCCCTTCAATCAATCCACCCAGACCGAGTGGGTTCTTGCTTTCGCTTGCTTTTGACGTCACTTTCACTTCTTGCTTTCCTACCAGGAACACTTCTTCCCAGAGCTTTTGGACTGGCTCTTTTCTCCGTGGGAATGTTTTTCTCCCAGACAGCCTTGTGGTTCACTCCCTTACCACTTTTAAGTCTTTGCTTAAATGTCACTTTCTCAGTGAGATCATATTTAAAATTGCAACACTCGTCCTCTGCTAGCGTTCCTGATCTCCCTTACTTGGTTCTACTTTTTCCTTTTCTCACAGCACTAATCACTGACTAAGCCACCGTAAAATTTCCTTACAGTTGACCCTTGAACAATAGAAGTTTGAACCGTGTGGGTCCACTTGTACCTGGATTTTCTTCTGTCTCTGTCACCTCTGAGACAGCAAGACCAACCCTTTCTCTTCTTCCTCCTCCTCAGCCTACTCAGTGTGAAGATGATAAGGATGAAGACCTTTATGATGACCCATGTCCACTTAATGAATAGTAAATATGTTTTCTCTTCCCTATGATTTTCTTAATTAAATTTTCTTTTCTCTAGCTTACTTTATGGTAAGAATACAGTATATAAAACACAAAAAATATTATAAAATATATATTAATATCTGTTTATGCTATTGTTAAGGGTTTTGTCAACAATAGGCTATTAGCAGTTAAGCTTTGAGAGTCAAAAGTTATATGTGGATTTTTAACTGTGAAGGGCATCAGTGTCCTTACCCCTCATGTTGTTCAAGGATCAATTGTATAATGTTTATTTTTTTGTCTAGAATGTAAGTCTATAGGTCTAAGAATTTGGTGATGTATCCTCAGCACTTCAAAGAGTGCCTGGCACCTAATAGTCACTCAGTGAACATCTGTTGGATGATCTATGAGTAGAAGCAAGTATAGGTCGCGATGGCATGTAGAAGAGGGACATGGAACACAGACTGGGGGAGACAATACCTGAGCTAGCGTTGAAGGAAATGTAGGTATGAGCCAGGCAAGGAAGGGGAGGAAGGTGTTTGTAGGGAACAAGCCCAAACGTGTTCATTGATGGTCAGGCCAAGAATCCACCTTTAGGAAGTCTCTGAGTCTCCTGTTTAGAAGAACAATGATTACAAGTGAATAGACTGGTAATATCCACATGAGTGACTGGATCATTGAGTCTACATGCAGGTTAAATTAGACTGTGCCTTTTCCTCTGATGGACAATATTTGAACTTTAGGACCTTTCTGAAGGGTTTTGTGAAGGCCTTGCTGTCCTCTTACCCAGCCCTGGGGACAGCCTGCTGTGCTAAAGTGCATGCTCTTCTCTTGGTTTCCCTTCCAATTTTGGTGTGTTTACCTTCGTAATTTCGATGTGATTTTTAGAACAGAGACCATTTGGTCAGGAAATTTGTATTCCTTCTCATTATGCATTTTTTCATGCAGATAAGGGCACAGTGTGATGTTTTTGTTTAAAATAACATTCTAACTTTTTCTGTGGATTTTATGCTCAAATTACACTTCTTCTTTATGTAATCTTTTTTTGGGGGGAGAAACAAATGCATCTGGCATTAGGAAAATGTACATTTGTGGTTTTTCTTCTAAAGGAGAATGAGTTCAGTTTTGAAATGGTTTCTAAATGTTCTTAGTTTTTGCAAAATAAGTTTGCTTGAATGCTATTGTAATTGGTTTTTCATTTCCCCCCCTTCAAACCAACATAGGTAACTTCGTTAAGATTAAAGCTTCAGAAACTTCAAGAAACAGCAGTTGAGGATGATGATTACGATAAAGGTGAGTTTTAATTTGTTTACTTTTCCGCATAATGTCCCACTTCTCTTCCACTCCTGTCTCCTCGCGACCTTCCACACCCCAGTGAATTGTGCAACCTGCTCCTCTTGTCACTGCCACTGGGGCACAGTAGACTGTCTCACAGCACTGTTGTTTTGTGTATTTCAAAGCACTTTCTGACCTTTGGGTTATCAGTGCCACTTTGCTGATTTTCCAGAAATACTTGGAGTACTTGCACAATAAAAATTATATTAACTTATCATTTGCCTGGACATGGTATGAAATATCTATAGTTTATTCATTCACCAAAAAAATCATTTGTTGAGCACCTATTATGTGCTAGATAATGTGGCAGGCAGTGAGAGTAGATACAGTGTCTGCCCTTGTGATGCCAGTATATGTATGCCCTTGTGGGGCTTTCCGACTTCATACTCTCTGGGATAAGAAGGAAATGAGAGATGAGAATTATGAGAAATAGGAATTCCAGAGATGTCGGGCTGTGTTAAAGGGGATCACGTGCATCAAATTTCCACACACGTAGCCTAAAATACTCAAGATGGAAAGGAGAAGTTACAACATGAGGCCAGAAGATAGAGGAGTTGGTCAGAGGCTGGGAAAAAAGAATTAAAACGAGGCACCAGAATAGGAGTTGGGTGAGAAGCAGACAGGGGCTAACATGGGGGTTGACTGGGCACAGGGTAGACTGAGTCAAAAGAAATCTTTCAGGTGTGATTGGCCTGGGAGGAATCTTAAGGGTGTTAGAGGCTGATTGTGCAAGACCTCACACTGATTTCTGCTGAACGTGGGAAGGAGAGAGGGCTTCAGATGACTTTAAGTTTCCTCCAGACACTCATCAACTTGACAGGTACTCCTGATGGTGTACATCCAGGGTTGGTCTGGAAATGGAATGTACATTTAAGGATTCTTTTTGAAACTGGTTAGCCTTCAGACATGGGACTTCAACCTTCCTGGCCTGTATTCTGATACTCTCACTGAATAAGTCACAAGCTGTTGGAATAGGGCCACTATAGGAATAAGGTGAGTGATTTCCAAGGGAGGCTGAAAATCCTGTTCTAAGGACTGCGCAGAGCTGACGCTGTCTGGTATACTCACTGCATATGCCACCAAGGTTGGGTTTGGAAATGGGATGGGGTGGCAGGAAGGGAGAAGGATTTGGGGCTGAGAGTGGGATCCTTTAAACTCTCCCACTCCTCCTCCTACAGGCGGCTTGATGCTGGTGGAGGACGAGGGGCCTGGGAGGGAAGGCCAGTCTGAGGCCAGGGAAAGGACCGCCACAGCCCCAGCGAAGGCTCTGCGGCCCTGCGCACCGCTGTAGACAGAGAGCAAATGAGCCGCTCCCAGACCAAGGGTCACCCGCTGACTTTTGTCTGTGAGACAATTAAACCTAGTTTTGAAGTTCCCCACCATTGCACAGATTTATTTTCCTTGCCATAGGTTGAGTCTTGGTCCCTCCACCTTTAACGGCACTGTAGCACACAAAGCCTGCGACACAAATAGAAAACTGTGCCCTATTTTTTGTCCTCAGGACCTGGTGAACTTTCTTCACTTGGTTCTCTCCATGGGCTTCATTAAACCAAAACCTCACTTTTTCAGTCTTTGTTCCCAAACATCTCTGCAACACCTAAGGGAACGAGGTTTCATAGGACACACCTCATCAGGGAAGCTGAAAGAATGGAGGCATCTTTCTTGAGTCTTTCTGCCTGGTTTCGTTCTTGTTGGTACATCACTGTCAGATGGTGGGCTCAGCATACTGTATTTCCAAACGCCTTCCAGGTGATTGAGGTGTGTGCGGAAGTTTGAGAATTGTGGTGCAGGTTTACTCCATGGAGATACAGGCCTGGGGGTAAGTAGCCAGCCGAGTCCTGAAGGTGGGGGTTTAGTCTGTGGGCTGCATCCCCCCCACCCACAAGGAGTCCATGCAGTAGTGGACAAGCACCCTGCTAGGCACTTAACACGCTGATTCACATACCGCTCTTACTCTATTGAAACTCCAAACCTGTACATCTGGTTCAGTGTGTTGAGAGGCAGATGTTCTTGTGAAATGTGCAAAGTGCCCGGCATATGGCAGAGAGGCACTCAATAAATGTGTGAAGGAATTAATAAATGACTTACCGCCTGAATGCACAGAGGCCGTGAACGGCAAGCTGGGGTGAGCAGCGAGAAAGGACTCTACTTCTGCCATTTCAAGAAGGGATCGATCTCCGGCTCATCTGAAGGACCAGGGTGGGGGTGGAGGTGCACGAGGGGGAAGATTTATGTGCAGAAGTTGGCTTATGTGAAAAATATCTATTAAGCATCCACTCCATACAACTGCGTCTCAGACTTCGATGGATATATGAATCACTTGGGTCGGTAACTGGTTAAAATGCAGATGCTAAGTCAGTCTGGGGTGGGGCTTGAGACTTTATTTCTAATTAGCTCCTAAGTGCTGCTCATGCTGCCGGCTTGTGAGCCACACTTTGAATAAAGATGGCATATAAGGAATCAAAACAATGCCATTTATAAAGATGTGCCAAATGCTGTCCTCAAGATTCACATCTCAAGAAGTATATAGATCAGGAGGGGAGATGGCACAGTGCACGGTAGTGATAAAAACCCATGCATAACATGCCCCTTAGGATAAGGAGCCACAAAGCGAGTTCCAAAAGGGGAGAAATCAGTTCTGCCAGAGTTGGGGTGCATGAAGGATCAGAGATATGGAGGAGGTGGTAGTTTAGCTGGGTCTTGAAGGATGAGTGTGATGCAGCTGGCGGGGCATTCTAGAGAAGAAAAGAGATAGGAAAGGCACTGTTGCTGCTAGCCACCATGCAGAAGTCTGGCTGGCTTGAAAAGAGACTGGAATCTGGCTGCTATCTGAAATGGATCACAGCAGGGCCCAGTGCTCAGCCCTGCACATAGTAAGTGGTCAGTAAATTCTTGTACGTTGATCGCTAAGTCATCAGGAAAGTTTGGATGACATTGTGGTGAAGAATTTGTTGCAATATTTGTTAAAATAAGATTCGAATCCAGTTTCTTTTCCAATCTACTTTATCCAGGGTTACTAATAAACATTTGCAGAATTGTTGAGATTTTTATTTTTCATACTCTATGTTGGAACTTGCTTCTTCTTCACTGTTAGGAGTGGCTGTGCAGCCTGGCTGTGTCTCAGCGGAAAGGGTCTGCTGGAATCCAAGAGCCAGGAGAAACCAGCGGGCGATCTTATCTCCCTTTGTTTTTGTTGCTTTTTTTAATCTTTCTTTTTTCCAGTTTCACTCATAAAAATGACTTTGTGTTCTAGAGAAAGGAGCAGTTGGCACAGAATGGAAAGTTCCATGTTTTATCTCATCAAAATGCTGGAAAATTTACCCACTAATGCCTTGTGGGGAAACCTTCTCAGAGCTCTAATTACATCTCTCCCTCGCTAGGGAAGTAAAGTTAATATTTCCTTATATGCCTGCAGAAGGCTGGGAGGGCTTGGGAAAAAAAGAATAATGCTTTTTGGTATTGGCTTGGGATCTTTTTCTGAGAGGCCCTATCAGTTATAACTCATTAATGCATGTCTTGTGCCTGTGGTCAGCCGAGGGCAAGTTCGACACCTCGGAGTCCTACAGAGAGAAATTGTGGTCCAAACGTTGGAGATGAGGAGTCAGGCTCTGTGGGGAATGGTTTTCCATGTTGTTCCTGCATTGGTTTGTGCCCACGATGTCCGCCTGACTGCCCATGTCCCAGATCCATTCGTGACCATGCATGCCACTTGGCTTCCGAAGTGAGCAAGGGGAGATTGTTGAGGAGGAAAGAGAAAAATTTCCAGAATTCAGCATTTCAGTGACAAATGGCACAGCCAGCTTTGCCCTGCTTGTTGAGAATTTCCTTCTTGGAGTCGCCAGCATGGAATTACTTTCTTGATCCTTTGTCTCAACTCATATCCATTATGACAAAATTCTAGCATAATAAACATTTGGAGGCATTGAAAGAAAAATGATCGCAGCCGAGGCCAACTATAAAAACACTCCAGGGTGAGACCAGTTCTTGTCTAAATTACCATAATCTCCATTTTTCTGAATTCTGTCTTGAATAAGATTTTTCTCTCTGCAGTTACTCTCTGGGGACGGTGTGCAAATTACCCAACCCGACACCCCTTTCTTTCGTGGAGAGCCTGACCTGCACCTTCTTCAGGGCCTGGCGTCTGAGTGGCTTCCTGGAGCTTCGTGGTTAGAACTGGAACCCGTGCCACAGAACTGTAGATGTGACTGAGCACGGCAGAAAGCCACCGGTTCCTCTGCAGCGCGTTTCAGTCCAGGCTAGAAAGAGGAAAACAAGATTGAATAGGATCCGGCCATTTTTGTGTCCCCCAGATTGTCAGAGTCAATGGGAGGTAGATGCCATGTGGGGCCCATAGAACAGAAACGCCACTCGTGGCAACCTGTATTATTTTCCTTCTGACTTAGAAAGTGGACTGCATTTGGAGTCTGCTCAGACAGATAGGCCCAGAAAAATCGCCATTTAAAAATGTCTACGGAGAAAAAAGCAAACGTGGACACAGGCAAAATTTCCACCTGCCGCTTCCTTGAACAGGCACTTCCCTCCCTCTCTGAACCCACGTACTTTGGAACATTCTAGTTCTTTCCTGCTCTTTATAGAGCTCTCCCCCCTTGCTATCAGGGCGGTTTACAGCATCCCCTTGTCTTGAGATTACCAAAATCTGTTAATTTAAAAAGCAAAATTAACAGCTCAAATCTCAAGGAGGTGTCATGAGCCTCACAGCACCACTGGCGTCCATGAAAAATGCCAAGTTAGACCTGCAAACACAAATGAGCGATGCTCAAAGTCACCATGGGCCCCCATCTCTGCCCTTAACTTACAGAATTGTAAGTTCCCTTGTAAACGGGAGGAGAAGCTAAGATAATGCAACCAAGTAAAGGAAATGGCATTTTGCATGTATCCTTTTCCTGTGACGTGTTTGTCTTATTGTATAGCTGATGTAGCAGGGACAATTATAATCCTGAATGTTGAAATCCCAAAGGTTAAAATCCCTAAGGATCAAAATTCCTAAAGTTTAAATGCCTAAAGTCTAAAATTCCGAAAATCACAATCTTGAAAGATTAAAATCCTAAATGTTAAAATCCTGAAAGCTGAATTCTGAGGAAGGGATTTAGTGCATCTTCAGTTGTACACAGGATAGTGCGTCATGCTAAGTGGGACTAGTACCTCGTTAGTGTCTTTATTTGGAAATTAAGCATGGTCTAAGGAGATGTGTATGGGTGCCACGTTGACAAGGGGTGGACTTACGCATTTAATTTTGGATGTTAACTCGCCTGGACTAAGGAATACCTTGAAACCTGGCGAAGCATTATTTTGGGTATGTCTGTGCAGGTGCTTCCAGAGGAGATGAGTGTGAGTCTGAGTGGCTCGGTGGCGGAGGCAGTGGGGAAGGTCTGCCCTTAATGTTAGTAAGTACCGTCCAGTCGCTGGGGGCTCAGAGAGGACAAATCCAGAGGCAAATTGGTTTCTCTCCAAGAACCGGGACAGACTTTTCTTCTGCCTCTATGGACATCAGAAATTTGACTCCACAACAATGCACTTTCACAATGTTGACCTTGTGCATGTACGTACAAATGTGGAAACTTCCTCAGTAAAGGAAGAGACGTCCTTTTGGTACGTCAGCGTTTGTGAAAGATAAAATTTATCAAGATCTCTTCTCTTTGGTGACTGCATGTGACTCCTGTCGCAGTTCTGCTCTATGCTGGGCACTTTCCCATATGTCGTCTGATTACATCCCATGATCACCACGGGAGGAATCGTTGCTGCCACTGCTTTTCCATCGAGGTCACAGAAGCTGCTCAGAGGGGGACTGGCTGCGTGCTCTGGCTGCCCGACGGTTTCGCCTCCTGTCTCCGCTGGGTCTGGACCATTTTGTCTCCCAGGGTGGAAGTCTGAACTCTGTAGAAGTTGGAGGACAAAGCTTAGCTAGGAAGTTTCTGAATTCTGGAAACTCTTATTTACATGGCAGCTAGGAAAGGAACCGAAGAACACTCCATACCAGGATGCACCAGGAAAACTTTCCAACATTTTGTCTAAAAAATTAGTCTATCAGGAAATTAATATTATTTTAATTTTAATTATTGTTATTTTAATTTTAATTATTAATTATTGTTATTTTAATTTTAACTGTTAGTATTATTTAATATTATTTAATATTTAATTATTAATATTATTTAATATTATTTAATAATATATTTAATATTAACCGTTAGCATTATTCTCAGAAAAGCTTATATGTATGTCTCTTCTTTTTTTAACCAAAAACTTAAAAATTGGGAGATGAACTATACATTAAGATAAGCACATCATGGAAAAAGAATCTGTCCAAAATGTCATTAGTTCCGCGTGGTTGCATTGTCTTAGCTTCTTTCCCTGTTTACAGGAGAATTTACAGTTTTGCAACATAGGCAGAGATCTTAGCCACTGGCGACTTTGAGCATCTCCTATTTGTGTTTGCAGGTTTAAATGTTGGCATTTTTCATGGGTGCTAAGGGTACAATGAATCAGGTGACACCTACTTGAGATTTGAGCTCTGTGCACGGACCCAAAAGTTTATTTTCATATAATATATTTTCTTCTCATTGGTAGCATAAAATGTGATTTCTCTGTGTGTTGCTTTCTCTCCTTGGTGTTCCCTCTGAGTGCATACTAAATTCTTTCTAGGTCTTGGTGGGATTTCTTAGAACTCCTGCAGCTCTGGAGGTAGCAGCACAGTGGCACAGACATCTCGATGGCTGTGTCACAGTGTGTTCCCCTCTGAGAATGTGGCCACACTGTTTTGCATTCTCTGACTGTGAGGAATCCATTTGTCCTGTAAGGATTGCTTGGAACATCATCATGGCACATTATCCAGGATAAATCCCAGCAGCTCTAAGATTAGATGTGCTGCTGAATGCAAAACACCAAGCAACACAAACACAAAGATTTTTTTCCCTCTACCTCCCTCTCTCTAAATAGGTGCTTAGTTGGAACTTGGACATACTTTCCTTCTAGCTGAACTGCAGAAGGCTGTCATGCTAAGAGTGGACACAATATCTTTCCCTTGTATCTGCCTGTGAGAATCTGCAAATGACACAGGCTTCTCATGTTGTGGAGTCTAGTTGATGGGGCAGAATGTTGGGTGGGAAGTCCCTCTTGCACTTAGAAGACTGATTTTGAAGCTGATCTCCTGGATTTTCTGTGGTCCTGCTGCCCTCTTAGAGCAGCTGAGAGTCTGGCTTGGATCCCACGTGGGCAAGCTTACCTCAGGGAATGTTCCATCTGGGCCCCAGGAACTCACCCACTCTGCAGAAGGTGGCCAGACAGGACAAGGCATTGACTTAGATTGCCTGGAGCCAGCTCTCTGGTTCAGAGTAGTGGCCTCTCTGTGAGGGCACTTAGGACTTTAGAAATGTCAACAATTTTTAATTTGCTTTTCAAAGATTTTTGAAAGTATTTCTCCTCTTTGCACAGATTGAGAAATAGGGAACAGAAATGGAAGGGGTGGCCGGGCGGGGTGGCCGGGCATGGTGGCTCACGCCTGTAATCCTAGCACTCAGGGAGGCCGAGGCGGGTGGATCGCTCAAGGTCAGGAGTTCGAGACTAGCCTGAGCAAGAGTGAGATCCTGTCTCTACTGAAAAATAGAAAGAAATGATCTGGACAACTAAAAAAATATATATATAGAAAAAATTAGCTGGGCATGGTGGTGCATGCCTGTAATCCCAGCTACTCGGGAGGCTGAGGCAGAAGGATTGCTTGAGCCCAGGAGTTTGAGGTTGCTTTGAGCTAGGCTGATGCCATGGCACTCACTCTAGCCCGGGCAACAAAGCCAGACTCTGTCTCAAGAAAAAAAAAAAAGAAATGCAAGGGGTGTGCTTATGATCAGAGGCAAACACCTAATCAAGACTGAAGCTTTCCACTACAACCATTAGGTCCAAATGACTCTGTATTTGGCACAAATGATTGATTTTCACTTAACAGGAGGGGTGTCTTAGTCTGCTTGGGTTGCCATAACAAAGTACATAACAAAGTTTAAGGAGCTTGAGCAGCTTAAACAACAGAAATTCATTTTCTCACAGTTCTGGAGGCTGGAAGTCTGAGATCAAGGTGTCAAAAGGGTTGGTCTCTCTCCTTGGCTTACAGACGGATGTCTTCTCCCTGGGTCCTCAGGTGGGCTTCCCACTGCATTCACCTGTGTCCTCATCTCCTTTTTTTATAAGGACACTGGTCATATTGGATTGGGCTGCATCCTCATGACCTCATTGTAACTAAATTACTTCTTTCAAGATCCTGTCTCCAAATACAGTCACATTTTGAGGTCCTGGGGTTAGGACTCCAACATATGAATTTGTGGGGAGGGGACAAAATTTGGCCCATAACAAGGGGCCTAAAGGGCTCAGAACAGAGCTAAATACTAAGCTCATTCAGGTGTTTCTACAAAATTTGAATAATTTGGTTTGACCATTCTATAGTCATATGTAGACATATGATAGAAAAGTTAAAAAAAAAAAAAAGAAACCAGATTTTTGTTATATGAGTAAGTTTGTTGACTCTGCCCATAAGTGAGCCTGGCCATCTTTGTCATTTTGTTTTATCCAAAGTCCCACAGCTAGCTAAGAGCAGAGCCTGGCTCTTAGGCCAGTATATTATGGTACTCTTCCTCACAACATGGTGGTGAGCGTACTGAGAGAGAGAGAGAGAGAGAGAGAGAGAGAGAGAGAGAGAGAGAGAGAAAGAGAGGAAGCTCAAACATCTTTTATGACTCCATCTTAAAAAGTTATGTAATATTATACATCTATTCAACTCATCAAAGTTAGCCCATCTCCAAGGGGAGAGGAATTAGACCATTTTTGGTGGAGGAGTATCCACGAATTTGTGGGCGTATTTTCAGATGTTCCCATCACTTTATTTCATGAGGAGTTCTTTGCATTAACAGCACCATGACTAGAGAAGAGAGGGCGACTTCCCTTCTTGGCTCCAGCATGAAACTTCCAGGGGAGTATTTATTCAGGTGTTCACTCCCCTAACCAATTACTATAGCCAAAGCGGTGAAGTGCTATGATTGGCAAGCCTGGTTGTCTATCTGTCTCTGTGATGAGATGGGGTATGCCTGTTAGGAGAAGGTGAAGAAACTGGGGCCTCGCAGATAAAAATAGTAGCTAGTATACTTACCACCCAGTGAAACACGTACGCCCGGAGCAATGGAGAATCATTGAGAGCAACCTATGAATCTCAAAATGAGAGATGTTAAAAGTACGCAAGAAGATTAAAAAGAAAACACCCTGTACAGAGTTCATTCAGTTAGTCAAGGAACATTTACAGAATGCCTACTATTTCCAAGAACTCTGCTGAATGATGGGAAATAATGGCAAATTAGATACCGTTGGGGAAGAAAATTAGATTTTCCTCTCCAAACCTCATCTTACAGATTAGCTTGAAGTTGCCTCTTGATACAGATTTTCCAGAGACTTTTGTCCTGATCTTCCCCAGGAAGCAAAGTAACCTTTGATTTGCAATCTGTGATTGCGGCAGTGTTTAGGGTGGCTTTGTGTGTTGGGCTCAGGAAAAGTTCAACCCCTTAACTGGTTATCACATCTCTGTAGTGTGGGGCTGATTGGGCCCCTTCGTCCCACTGAGTTGACTGACTGATGAATTCATTTGGCAGAATTAACTCTTCTATGTCTACATGAAGTGACAGTTAGAAATAATTCACTCAGCCTGGGGTAGTCACCACTTAAAAACACCTTTGTGAGCTGTGAAAATTTTAACTAGTGTTTATTTATTAAGTTTTAATTTTTTATGTATTGTTTTGGGGGTATAATCTACAAACAGTGAGCTGTGAAATGTTTAATAACAGTCGGCACTTCTGGGCGAGGAGCGCTCAGCTGGGAGAGAGAAGAGCACTGGATAAGGATGTAAGATTGTCAGTGTGGCAGCAGCCACTCGTGTTCCTCCATCCATCCTTGAACACCAGTTTGCTCCTGGATAAACTAAGGATAATAATACCCATCCTGCTGTGTGGGTGGAAGGTTAGATGCGATAATGATGTGTATGAGATGACGGCACATTGAAGAATTATTTATTCTCTTTTCTTTCCGTAACCACCGCTTACCCCCTACCCCTGGGTGCTACATGTTAGAAAACACGGTGCAAAGTGTGAATGCTTCTGAAAAATCTCTCCACCAGCAGTTAGCGCCAATAACATGCAGAAGATAAGATGGAATAATTTGGCTTCTCGTTTTCTATTTGGCAATAAGAGGCTTATTTGCACATAGCCTGATTTCTTTCAAGCTGCAAAAAAAATTTGGAAATGAGGTAAAGCAATATATATTAAAACATGCAAATTACAATGAAGCATTTGAAGCTTGACTATGTTTCACGTCTTCCTCTGGCAAACTATTCTTTTTCCTCTTGCAGTCTAAATTTCATGACCTTAAGTCTCTCATTTTCTGCCTGATACTCTGTTGGATGACATTGGAAAAATGAGATGGAAGCCCTGCTGGGCTTTGAGAGAATTGGTGACCCTGACTTTGAGAGTGGAAGGAAAAGAATAGGAAGGAGGAGAAAGAAAATGGCATTTGTATGGAGTTCTAAAGATGAGCCTGAAGAAGGAGGGGTGGAAAGCCTTCTGTTTTCTGTCCATTTTTCTGTGGGCTTCTGCTGTTCTGTGACCTTTCCCTTCATGGTCAGGGAGGCTTAAGGTGCAATCCCCAGATACCTGTTGAATCTTTGCCTTTGTTAATAAAACCATCATTTACAAACGTGGCGTCCATTTCCGCTGCATGATGGCAATGATATGGCGCCTCTCTTCCTTTGTGGAACTCCTTACCCTGGGTGCTACATCTGTGGACAGCTCATTTATTTTTATAAACTGTCCAGGCACTTAATTAAATCTTGTATCCCATCTAATTAAAAAATAGGCAACAAATACTCTACTGACACATTCTGGGTGGCAGAGAGGCATATGAGGAGAAAAGTTTGAGTGGCTGTTCCCTCCAGATTGAACAAGCTCTGTAGCTTGTTTCCGGCTATTCTCTCTGCCCACTCCTTGGCCGAGCTCCTATTCCCAAGTCAATGAGGGCTTGATCATCTGTGCTAGAGGCCCTGTCTGTGGGAGGTGAATCATGACCCACTATTTCTCAAGTTATCTAGGGAAATCTGAATAAGTTTCCCGCAGGACTTGGAAACTAAAACTTTTATGGTAGATAAATATTTGAAGGTTTATCAAGGTCTTCAGTTGAAGGGAGGCAGACACTCGGAAGGACCAAAGGGCACTTCGTGAGTTGAGAGTAGAAAGTTATGGGAGGAATTATTCTTTTCTGCTTTGGGGCTGGTGCTGGTAGCTAGGGGGTCTCTTGGCTGACCGTGTGGTCAGGAGCCTTGATACAGTTTGAGGCAGCCAGAAAATCCAAGTTCTGCCTCCCTCTCCAGCCTCTGCCTCACCAAGCCACAAGTGTGGGGTCCTTCACTGGCCATTTAGGTCCTGTTTGTCAGTGAGGAAAGATAGATCTCATGGGCCGTGGTGGCCAGGCATGTATTTAGAGTAGAGACTGAGTGGAGTTATAAAATAAGAAGCAGTGAAGAAGAGAGATCACCTCAGCAACCTTCTTGTTGTCCGAAGTCTCCAAACCCTACAAACTGAACCCCATGCAATACTATGTGTTCTTTGAACACACACATCAAACAATTCTGTGACCTCCTTACTCCATTTGCCTGCTCGTCCTAGCTTGAGAATGTTTTCATTGCACGGTTCCTGATAGATCTCTCCATTAATAAGAAAAAAAAAAAAGAATTGGTGGCATCACTTTATTTTCCAGTGCTATTGTGTAGAATGTCCAGCCTAAGGTCCAAAGACTATTTTTTCCTGCTCTCCCTCTATAAATCCCTGATCTCTGTGCCAGCTGAGCCCAGCTCCTCTCGCTGTAGCCCCCTGCTGTAATGAATGGCAACTCAAGCAAGAACCACTGGGGGTTGCGCTGGAATTTCACCTCTCCCTGGACGTGGAGGCACTAGGCCTTTTAGATTTTGTCTCCTAAATTTCTCTTTCTTCTGTCCTTCTGTCTCATCAAGTTTTGCCTGGACAAACACACTAGTCTCTTAATGGGTCCCTGGTTACTATTCTTGTTCCCCTCTAGATCCTCTTTCATGTTGTAGCCAATCTTCTCTCTAAAGTCCATTTATGATCACTTTTCTACCTCACTTCTGTCCATGACTGACGTCATTGTCAGGACAAATGTTAAACTTGACCTGCAGTAACCACCTTCCTGCCCTGTCCCTTGCCTAGCTTTCTAACTTCACTTCTTGCCACTCCTCCTCCACCGTAGGCAACTTTCTGTTGAGTCCCTCAGTACTTCCTGGAAGCACATTGCCTCGTCCCTCTGCCTACGCTTACCACCCCCTTCTTCTCCTGGCTCAGCAAGACTTGGTTTCGGTGCCTCTTCTCTTTGGCAATTTGCATTATTTCTCTATCCTCACACATATTATTAATACATTTTTAATATAGCTGTCGGCTGTCCCCCTGAACCGTAAGCTTGCTGGGGAGAGAAAGAGACACCGTCTACTTTTAACTTTATTCTCAGCACCCGGCATAATGCCTTGTCCAAGTAGTCTCTCAAGAAATAGTTGTTGGATGAACGAATGAATACTCAAAATATATCTTATCTACAAATGATTATTATCGCTATTATGTTATCAATAGTTGATAATTCTACTAACAATAGTATTATAAAGTATAATTATAAAGTCTTTCAGGTCAGTCTAGTTAAAAATCTAACAACAAAGTCAGGTTCTGCCACTGAGTAGTTGTATAAGCTTGGACCGGTTAGTTCATCTTTCCAAGCTTCCATTTTCCCATCTGGGAAATGCAATAATAGGGTTATTTGGAAAATTAAATGGGATGGTTCATGCTACCTATTTGGGTTATATATCATGCTGAGTGAATGTTAGTTACTATAATTATACTCACCAGTGAAATATTTAGATATTATGGGTCTAGATAGGTAGTCCTTTTAACCTCCTATCTTTGTGTTTTCCTGTTCAAATTTGTTTGCAAACTGGTTATTGTCTTAGATTACCATAGAGTGCCTAATTAAAGTCTTTTGAGAGCAGAGAGAAACCAGAAAGCCTGTAGTGCAGGGACTTTTTAATATTTCACAGTAGACAAACAAAGTTATTTTCCGTCACAGCCGTGTATGGGGTGGAATGACCTTTAGCAGCTGATGACAGTGATGTAGCAGAAGGGACAGTTTTCCACTTGACCTTTATACAGTGTGCCAGCTTGTCTCGTGACACAAAATAAGTTGCAATTGACAGGCTTGATAGCACCTAACCTGACAGGAGCCGGCCCGCACAGCCCCTGCTAGCTGCAGAGGGCAGCGCCCACGTGCACAGGGTGGCTTAGAAACCACCGCTCCCCAAGTCACTGCCAGAGCGTTTAGTCTAATTAGTTTCTCTGGGAGTTTATTTTTAAATGAGATTTGCTCATAATGAACTTTTGTTTGCCAACAACTGAGGTGTTCTGCGCACCCTACTCCAGTCTCTGTTAGGTCTCTCTCCTTTTCGCCTTCATCCCGGGACATTTTCTTCTATTTTCTAATGCTTTGTTTTTGCCTTTCTCCACACGTGGTTACCTTCTTTTCCTGTCCTCCCGGGGGATGATTTTTGATTTTCCCCTGAGGCATTTCCGCGTGAGGGCTGCAATGTGAGCTCTTTGCAAATTTGCTGTTTGTTCCGCGTGGTCTGGGGGCAGGAGGGGCTCAGGGCCAGGTGGGAAATGTGGCCCCGTTTCCTCCGCCCCAGCTTGTGTCCCTGGTTCCGACACTGACTGCGTCTGATAACTGCTGGTAATTTACTTTACCTGTTCAGGAAGTCAGTGGAAGGGTTACATTTTTGTTTGGAGTGAGCAGCAACTGTGGGTGCTAGTTATGAAAATTAAAAATGGAAAGTGGCCATGCCATCCTGGCACTTTTCCTAGCTATTTTCCAGAACCACGCCTACCATGACGTGAGAAATCACGTCCTCATCTGCTAAATGGGTACAGTAACTTTAGCCCTTCCTTCCTTGCCGGGCCGATGTGAGGAACAGGAAATGACACATATGAACATTGTGCAGATTGAAAGGAACTATGTCAACATATTAACTGGGGCCGTCTCTGGCTGGGGAGCTATGGATAATGTTTTCTGCTGTTAATCTTCTCTACACCACAAATGAAAAAAAAAAAAAAGGAAAGTTTTTATGAGAGGAAAAAAAATAGAAGAAAATATAAAAAAAAATGCTTTGGAAATTTAGAAGTCTAATAAAACCCTGATACCACAGCTGAGGATTTGGCTTCATGCTCCAAGTAAGTAAATCTCTCTGAGATTAATATTTTATGCATATTTATGGAATGAGAAATATCAAAACTGTATCAAAAGTTATAAATCTTTTATTTTTCTTAAAGACCTTATACAGTGAAATATTCACTTATATGAACTTGGGATGGTAACAAAATATTGGCAACTTGGAGTTGGCAATATTTGCGGCTCTTCAACATTTTTGGATCTATGTGTTGTCTTTATAATGCTAGAAGGCCGTGTTCAGAGGAGTCACAGAGTTGCCTTAGGGGAGGCTGAAAGGGAAGCTCCGTCCAGAGCATCGAGGTACCCTGGCTTTTATCTGTTAGTCCTGAAAGATTTCATCTCAAAAAGAGTTCCCTTGCTAAAAAACAAAAACAAAAAACACAACCAAACAAACAAAAACCGAAGAAGCAAACAAAAATACTTGAAAAGCACGGCCTTAAGGAATTTAAAAAATATCTCAGATATTTAGAAACTATTGTTGAGAGGTAGGAAGAGGTTTATCTCAAATCCAGTCTTCTTTTTCATATATGCTGGAAGCTTGACTTTTGAATGTGCAAACATACAGTTATGCTAGAGGTGCTCAGCCTAGAAGGACCACAGTATTTGATGCTAATGGGAGTGAGCACGGCTTTGCTCAGCCTGCTGTGCTGTGAAACAGATCTTTCTACTCATCCACACTGGGACAAGTGTTTTCCGGCATAAATATTAGAGTGCTTCAAACACTGTTAGTCCCAGTCAAGGATGTTATTCTGTGTCCATTCCACTTAGAGGTATTCATTCTCTTCCTGGCAGCTGGAACCAATTGCTTTGGATGCACCACGCAAATCTCAGCATTCTGAACCAAGCTGCTATTAATGAGACCCCCAGATTTAAACAAAGCAAGACAAACAGTTATCCGCACAGAATCAACCATTACTTCTTTAGACATCATGAAAAGAAAAAGAGGATCCAGGTAGAAGAGTATTCTCATTTAAGATAAGGGTGACGTTTTGTTTTCTCTCCTTTTTTTTCCTTTTGGGGTAACGGCTATTTGGCTGCTGGCCGTGGGCTGTAGAAAATTCAAGTGGACATTTCTGCTCACTTCCACCACTTCTCCCAACGCATTTCCCAGTCCCCTGTTGTGAAATGAAAAACCATGATTGTTCTGTGTTTGAATAATTAGATTTTTGTAGGGAAAAAGATCCCTACCCAAAAGTGAATGGAAAATATGCTATGATTAATGGCAGTTATGGGAATTAAAATTTGGGAGCCTCTAGGACCATAACTAGGGAGTCGTTCTCCCCAGGGTGGCAATGTGTACTGCAGTTTTCCCTCAGTGTCCAATGGGGGATTGATTCCAAGACCCCCGCGGACACCACCGTCTAAGCGTGCTCAAGTTCTGCACTTGGCCCTGAGAAACCCCTGGAAAAGTCAGCCTTCTGCATTCACAGGCTTCACATTCTACAAATACTGTATTTTTGATCTGCGTTTGGTTTCAGATGCGGAATCCGCTGATCCAGTTGGCTGAGTGTATTTATTGAAAAAAATCCATGTGTGGGTGGACCTGCGCAGTTTGACCCCATGTTGTTCGAGGGTCAGCTATAATTGCGGGCAGAACATATGGGCGGGAAGTGCTGGCAGGAAGACCCGCAAAGTCAAGTGTGTAGCATGACGACAGTCTTTCCCCCTCGCTTCCAGAATTGTTGTTATGAGATCAGATGCACAGGCCATGGACTTATTCTTTATACAGAACTTATTTCTGGTCCAGTTTAAGTGAGAGTCATTCTTTTTGTGCAGTCTTGTGGCTACATTCAAGGTTAAATTTCTGATAGCATGTCTCTTATGTCAGACTTCTCCAATGGTCTGCGCAGAGCAAACATTTTAAAATATTGGCCCCATTCTGGTTTATGCCTTAGTCTCGTCAATCAGGTTATTACACTGTCAGCGACTGTTAGTGTCACTCTCAAACTCAGGCTCCTGGTCACCTCTCTTCCTCTTCCCCTGGCAGACAGACTTTGGCAAACAGACTTCTGCAGCCACTACACCTGTTGGGGTGAGGAAGGGCAAGAATTGATGTTTCAACCTCTCCCTCCTTGTTTCTGTCCTCTTTTTGGGTGGTTGTGGGATAGGCCACACATGCTAACCCGAATAGCCTGAAACATTTGGTGGCAGTTCATTGCATCCAGTGTTGAAGTCTGGACAAAATTCTCTAGGTCAGTGGCTTTCATGGTTTGTGACAGTGAGACCCAGGAAGAAATACACCATGACCCTATGTACACATGTCAGTCCACTCCGACATCGTATTTGTTCTATTCTTGTTCATTACAAATGGATGTTGGTCTCCATCCTTTAAATGAATATTATTACCTGCTGAGGTGTCAGACCAGCATTTTGAACAATACTATTCCGGTACTTCAGCTGGCTTTGCATGCTCAACTGGCACACCCTCTTCAAGGGATTGGAGGCAGCACTGTATCCCTGGGCTAACTCTTGGGATGCCCAGGGCTCCTGAGTGCTTGGGAACCTAGAAGTCCCTGGTTCTTCAGGAAACAGTGGGGCTCTGGGAGAGACTTTTGCCTTTTTCTGACCGCTCCACTTTGCTTTCTTCCCAAGGACTTCTTACCATGCTTGAAGGTGGCGGTGGAATGGCCTGGGTTCTAGAACACAGGGGACACTTAGCCCCAAATGAGATACCAGGTTACCCTGCCTATATATATCCCCAAAATTCAAGGAGGTTGTCTTGAAGCCCTTGACCTAGGAGTAGAAACTCTGTAATACCCTGCCCTGCAGGAGGGAAGAGGGAAAGAGTCCTCACAGTGCCTTAATCCCAGCTCCTTCCGGACAGTCCTCCCTTCTTCCTTTCTTCAGTCCTCTGTGTACAGACACGGGCAGACTCTTTCCAGAATGAAGAATCTTATTAGTCTGTGGTGGCCAAGCAGCTCTGGAGCCTGGCCTCAAATGATGAGATGCCTTGTATCTTTCGTTCTTACCTTTGGCCTACCTCCCCTGAAATTTTGGCATTAATCCTAACAAGTCCACCTCTCCGAAAGAAGGAAAGGTTCTCAATGGTTACGTTGCACTCTCAAGTCTCACTCTAGTGAGGACAGTTGTCGGGGTGACTCCGAGGGCCAAGTGTCTAGCAGAGCTTTGTTCTTACCGCTTCCATCTCACCAGGCGCTGTTGGCTTTCTGTCCAGGATCATGAGTGCTCATCATTGTCCACTTCACTGCAGGGGAGAGTTCTCCATTAGCTACAGGGCCACTGTCTCTTTCCAGGAGCAATGCGTCATGTCCCTAATGGCCTGTTTTGGCCCCTTCCCTCTGCCATGTTGCTGTGACTATGCACCCACAGAGGGGGTACAGTCATGCAGAAGTGGGGTGGGGAGTCAGCCCAAGCTCTACATCAGCCACGATGAAGTCCCCAGTGATCAGACATGGAGAGGCCGCAGTTAAGGGGAACCCATAGGTCCCTCTTGGTTATCAACTCCAGCAATTCTCAGATTGTGCACCCACAGAATACATCCTAGAGTAATGGTGGCATTTTAGCAGTTTGCTGGGCGAAGTTCAGTTGGCACTGCCTGAGTCAGCTGAGGGCCGTGTAGGGCTGGATCCACAGCCCTGAGAGGGCGATGCTCGCTGGTCAGGGGCAGTGTCTTTGAGGAGACGAGGCTGGAGAAACTGCATCCTGGAGTCATCTGCAGCTATTGGAACGAAATGCTGTAGCCTAGCATTGCTAGGAAGTGGCAGACAGGAACAGGAAGCCCAAAGCAGGGAGCAGACAGAAAGGAACATATCCCCTTTACCTCCTCCAGCCTCCCCCATCTCTGGAGCTGGTGGCAAAGTTAGAAATGTGGTTGGTCTACAGAGGTGCAGCCCCAGCATCACAAAACACAAGATGAAAACATAGGTTTAGAGGTGAGAAACAATAGCTTGATAACTGGCACAGCCCCAAAATAAGTTTTTGCTTTTCCGTGTTATGAACCAAATGAGAGATAACACAAAGCGTAAAGCAGATGGAGATCTATACATCAGCTTTATTACCCATAACGCTAGCACTGCGGACTGTGGCTTGGGTATAGAGCAAGAGTGGGCCTCCTACCACCAAACCCCAGGATAAGAATCACCCTCTCAGCTGCAGGCAGAGGCGAGCTGTAGGTGCCTCTTTCTTGGGGCCTGCTTTTGCAAACCTGAGTTCCAGGAGGGACAGAGAATGAGTGCTGCCCGAGGGCATCTGGCCTCCAGAAGGAAGGGAGGGAGGAAGCACTGAACTATTCCTGCTCTTTCTTGCACCCAAACTCACCAATGAGGAAACTCAGTTCTCTCCAGGCAGAGGAAAGTGGTAGGACACAGGGAAAGCCCCTCCTCGTGGGTACCTAAAGAGTAGGGAAGAGATATTTCCTCCCTATGTAATAGAAAAAGACAATGTCCTCAAAAGCAGTGACATGGAAGACAGTTCTTACAGGTTGACAGTATCACTCCAAAGTGCATTTAGGCGAAACCAGTTCTGCAGGTGGCCGCATGATGTGGTTCTATGGCAGGCTGCTCTCCTGCTCTGTCTAATTCAGGAGGTGGTTTTAGAATACCAAGAGAAGAGAAATGGGTGGACTGCACAGTTTTTCTGGAGATAGCACTTCCACAATCTCTCTTAGCCTATGAGAGATAAGGGTCAGTGGTGAGGTGTCACCCTACCCTGCAAAAATCTGAGGTGTGACTATTTGGGATTGCTAATTAAGAGAGCATTTTCATGCTTAATAGAATCAATTTAGGAGTAGGGCTGGCATAATAATGCACTTAATACTTGGTAGTTAACAATTTTATAATTTTTTCCTTAAAACACTGGCACTCCCGTGCCTGCTCTCACTTGGCTGTTGTTGCCTGCAAGATAACGAAATGGTTGAACATGTAGGAAATGATTATCAGTGGAAAACTCAGAAACTGTCCATCGTGACTAGTCTTACAGCTTGGTTTTTTTCTTTTTTTTTTTTTTTTCGTTGGGGAGACATCTGTGTTCTTTGCTGTAATTTTATGTTGCATACCTAGAATGGACTCTTATTTTCTGTTACTGATATTGTTGCTCATGCGTATGATGGGATTTAATATATTAATGTGTCACAGAGTTTCTTGAAGAGCTTTATGACTTACAGGTGGTTCAGAACCACTGATTCCCGGGGAGCTAAAGGGAGGCTGTGCTGCCTACACGTGTGCATGGAGGACGGAGAGCAAGGCAGGCGTGGGGACAGGGCATCGCACATCATGAAAAAGTAAGCGCTGAGCAAGGCTGGCCCTCACTCCTCTCTATTCGACAGTCTTCTAGGTGTTGGGCCACACTGAATATCTGCGGAGTTTCAGAGGGATGCCACTTGAGTAGAATTAAATTCAAACCAATAAGCAATTAAATTCATCATAGCAATCTCTTGAAATCATTTTTACATTTGTAACAACCCTTCTACTTTTATTTTTCAAAACCGTGGCATTCTTTTCTCACCATTTCACAATCATCTGGCCCAGGTGGGTGTAGTATTATTAATCTACATATGAGACAAGTAAACTGGTTCTTAGAAGGGTTAAATGGCCCTAAGATCCCAAGGTTGGTCAGGATGAATTCAGAACTAGAATCTGGGTCTGTTGACCGTTAAACAGATAAATCCTTTTACAGTTTTGATTTTCTTCTTACTCTAGAGGATTTTATGTAGAGATAGAGGAATCACACCACGTCTCTTTACATGGTTTGCTTAATCATTTTATGCATCCTTAGATGTTTATCTTTAGGGTAACATTTTATACAATCTATGCTGTTCACCTTTAAGATGCTAGTTTTAAGGATTATAAGGCCCAGATTTATTCTTTGAGAGCATATACGGCACTCTTCACTCATTCCATAAATATTAAGTGCCTTTGATAGCATCTAGTGCAGTAGGTGCTGGGGAGACAGCCATCAACAAGACAGACTCACACTCCACCTTCAGGGGCCTCTGGCTTAGTCCTTATGCTCCCGGACAGCACCTGCCGGAAGTTTCCATCTGGTCCAGGAGATAGACTTCAATACCAAGTAAGAATCATTGAGCTGTCAACTTCTTTTATTTTTATAATCGGGGGTTTTAGATCTCTGTCCTCGGAGTTACACTTAACCAGTGAAGGGTCTAATGGTTAGGACTATGACTTCCTGCCATATGGAACCACACAGGGAATCGGTTGGTTCTACCAAGGACCTGAAGTCCTTCTTGAATCTGCATCCCATTACAATTGCGTTTTTGCTCTGGAAAACGTTCCCATTAACTCAGTTTCATTTCTGAAATCTGCATGGCATCTGAGGAGTTTGGGAAGGTCCTTCTATTGATGGTCTTGCAGAGCTCCTACAGTACATCCGTTAGGAAGGAGAACTTCGTATTTACAGAGGCAAGCTTGGGGCCAGTACACATGCAGGTTCGTGGTGTGCTAGAATTGCTCTTTATTAGTTGTTCTTACCATTGGCTGCTGTTTTTTGATTTCTCTCTATTAACATCACCTTTGAATTGAAGCTCACTGTTTTATTTATACTGTAGTGCTTCAGCCAAAAGAAAACAGCTTAATTCTAGGTTGTTCCAGAGAACTAATATTCTAGCATGCTTTATTTCTTCTGATTGGATTTAATCCTAAGTGGAATAGCTCAGGCTAGTGGAAATAATTTATTTAATTTTCTAAGTTTTTTTTTTTTTTTGACTATGCTGTTTATCTAGATACCTTTATGCCACTCAATGAATTTAAGCTGTTGTTCCTGCTGCCATGTTGTTAGCCAGAGACCAATTTAGTACAATCCTCCTAACACTGATGTGTTCCATTTGCCCATTCCAGACAGGGATATTACATGAATGTAATTTGCATTATATATTTTTAAATAGTGGTGATGGTGGTTGCCCAACAGTGCTCACCTAATACTCTGTATTCCATTAGAGATGCATGTGCTAAAATATATTCTACAAAAACCAATTATGTTTTGAAAGATTATAGGTTGTAGTGATTACCATTAAAAGCGAGAGAGCCTGTGGTTTCTGAGCACTGACAAGCAGATGTGTCCGGCTAATTTCTTTTGAAAACACCAGCAGAGCAAATTACTCATGAAAAGTGTATTCATGGGAACTAATTGAATGCCATGTTCAGTTTAATGGTGAAAACTGAGTGCAACCAAAAACCAATAGAGAGAAATAATGAATGGCATTGGTATGATTCCTAAAAATAACCTCAGTACCAGTGGTCTCTCCAGTATCTGAGAGGCATGCCACTCTGTTAAGTGTTCCGAAGCCCTTTAACATATATGGACAAAGATAAAGGAGCCCATGAAGGGGACACTTGGATTTCAGCAGCTTCATTCTGCAAAGTTACTGCCAATGTGGAAATGGCCCAAGATTCACTTCCTGAATCTACAAGTTGGAGAATTCCTTGCCAGAAATTTCCCATGGTCTTGTTGGTAGGTTGAGAATGGGATATGGTAGCATACAGTGAAGAATTATTCTTTAATTCCTCTCTTAGGTAGACTATCCCTAATAAACTTCAATATTCAGTGTACAGAATTGGTCCCTTTATCAGATGTGCATCCAGATTGCTAAGCCAGCTGGTCGTTGCCCGTTATTAACCTGTCTTGGCAATGACTGAATTCCAAATTCAATTAAAATGAAGTATATGACATAAAAATATTTCATGTAGGAGGACCTGCCATGACATTTTAAAGAAGAGTTTCTCTTTCAGTTTACATATTTTTAAATGGCTGGAAAAAAAAAATCACAGTTCTGTGTGTAGGTCTGATCTACTGCATTTCTCTGCATAACCTAGAAGGGGAAGACAGAGGTTCTGACTTCTGGGCTTAGGGTTCTGAATTCCACCCTACAGCATTTTAAGAATTCGAAGGGACCTTGAAAAGATATTCTATTGTAACCCAGTTTTTAGGTGATATCGCTCCTAAAACCTTGCATTCTTATTAGAATATCAAGGTTACGTTAATTTTATGGGTTGAAAGAGCTGTGAATTTTACAAAAGCTTCCAAATTAACTGGGAAGTGCCACTAAGAGATTTAGTCTATTTAGTTTTCCCACAAACTGCCCTCTTAGCACATACTGTATTTGGGCATAACTTTAGCAAATTGACTTAAAAAGGGCCTTTAAACCAAATCTAATACCTCCGCCCTGCACAGTAATGGCAACCGCTCACACTAGCAGTGTGCAAATGCTGAGCCAGGCACTGTGCTCTCAATTATCACAGCAAAGTCACCACGTTGGTCCAGTTTCACTGTCCATTTCTCTGTCGAGGAGACTGGGTCTTAGAGAGTTTCTGACTTGTTCAAGGTCATGCAGCTAGTAAAGAGTGGAGTCAGAGTTTGACTTGAGGCAGCCTCTTCAGAACCCATGCTCCTAAATCCTAACTCTACAGTGTGAATACTTCGGAGCCATAAAGTCCTCTCTTGCTGCCCCCACTATTATGAGGACTATCCAAGGTCACACTGGAAGGTAAGTGGGCACGTACTTTACAGTTGAGTTTGCTAGCATGACCAGGCTGGACAAGTAATGATAACTACGTACTGTGGAGCATCTATGTGTCTGGGGATTTCCATACTCCACATCATTAATGTTTTCACAAAGTCATATCTAGTGTATAAATCAGAAAGTTCACATAGATGAGAAGTGTCCCAGCAGGAATTTGGACCCAGCTCAGTTCAGCTTCATGGTCCATACAAACTGACCCCAGACAGAGCCCTACTTACTAATGCCTGAATGTGCCAGTTGGAATTACATTTATTTTTGAGAATGGAAATTGAAAAATTACTTAAACAACACATGGTCATTGGAGAAAGATTTAGAGTGTTTAGATATACCATATAAGCAAAAGAAAAATATAACCTTTATTCTTCCGTATAGAGATAGCCACCGTAAATATTTTGAAGTGTGTTCTTTTTGATATTTTTCATTGTGCTGCTCAGTGGCATTTCCTCTTTTGCTATTTCTATTGCGTTGTCTTTATTATAGCTACTTGGATACAATCTAAAGAATGTTCTTCTTTCACTGGTAAGTGCTTTAAACTCATATATCTAAATAAACAGCTAGAAATTTAGATAGTTGTCTCTTTTCTAGAGGTGGTTGCCGTGGTAGTGGTATTAGTGGCAGTGGTGATAGGAGTGCTTGTGGAGGTGATGGCAATAGTGGTGGTGGAGCTGATGATACTGGAGGTGAAAGTGTAGATGGTGGTGTGAATGGTGGTAGTGGGAACAGTGGTGGTGGTGGTGATGGTGTTTGTGGGAATGGTGGTGATTGTTTAAGGAATGGCAGTGGTGATTATAAGAGTGATAGTGGCTGTAGGAGTGGTGGTGACGGTGGTAGTGGTTATGGGGATGGTAGGAGTGGTAGAGGTAGTAGGAATGGTGGTAGGAGTGGTGGTGGTGGTGGTGGTAGGGGTGGTTGTGGTGGTAGGAGTGGTAGTTGTAGGAGTGGTGGTGATGGTGTAGGAGTGGTGGTGGTGGTAGGAGTGGTGATGGTGGTGGTAAGAGTGGTGGTAGGAGTCGTGGTGGTGGTAGGGGTGGTGGTGGTGGTAGGAGAGGTGGTGATGATAGTAGTAGTGGTTGTAGTGGTGGTAGGAGTGGTGGTGGTAGGAGTGGTGGTGGTGATGGTAGGAGTCGTGGTGGTGGTAGGGGTGGTGGTGGTGGTAGGAGAGGTGGTGATGATAGTAGTAGTGGTTGTAGTGGTGGTAGGAGTGGTAGGAACGGTGGTTGTAGGAGCGGTAGTGATGGTATAGGAGTGGTGGTGGTAGTAGGAATGGTGATAGTGGTGGTAGGAGTGGTGGTGGTGGTAGGTGTGGTGTGGTGGTGGTAAGAGTGGTGGTGGTCATGGTGTAGGCATGGTGGTGGTAGGATTGGTGGTTGTGGTGGTAGGAGTGGTGGTGGTGGTAGAAGTGGTGGTAGGAGTGGTTGTGGTGATGACAGGACTGGTGGTGATGGTAGGTGTGGTGATGGTAGGTGTGGTGGTGGTGGTAGGAGTGGTGATAGTGGTGGTAGGAATGGTGATAGTGGTGGTAGGAGTGGTGGTAGTAGTGGTTGTGATGATGAGAGGAATGGTGGTGAAGGTAGGTGTGGTGATGGTAGGTGTGGTGGTGGTGGTAGGAGTGGTGATAGTGGTGGTAGGAATGGTGATAGAGGTGGTAGGAGTGGTGGTAGTAGTGGTTGTGATGATGAGAGGAATGGTGGTGAAGGTAGGTGTGGTGATGGTAGGTGTGGTGGTGGTGGTAGGAGTAGTGATAGTGGTGGTAGGAATGGTAATAGTGGTGGTAGGAGTGGTGGTAGTAGTGGTTGTGATGATGAGAGGAATGGTGGTGATGGTAGGTGTGGTGGTGGTAGGAGTGGCGATAGTGGTGGTAGGAGTGGCGATAGTGGTGGTAGGAGTGGTGGTAGTAGTGGTTGTGATGATGAGAGGAATGGTGGTGATGGTAGGTGTGGTGGTGGTAGGAGTGGTGATAGTGGTGGTAGGAGTGGCGATAGTGGTGGTAGGAGTGGTGGTAGTGGTGGTAGTAGTGGTTGTGATGATGAGAGGAATGGTGGTGAAGGTAGGTGTGGTGGTGGTAGGAGTGGCGATAGTGGTGGTAGGAGTGGAGGTAGTAGTGGTTGTGATGATGACAGGAATGGTGGTGATGGTAGGTGTGGTGGTGGTAGGAGTGGCGATAGTGGTGGTAAGAGTGGTTGTGATGATGAGAGGAATGGTGGTGATGGTAGGTGTGGTGGTGGTAGATGTGGTGGTGGTGGTAGGAATGGTGATAGTGGTGGTAGGAGTGGTGGTAGTAATGGTTGTGATGATGAGAGGAATGGTGGTGATGGTAGGTGTGGTGGTGGTAGGAGTGGTTGTGATGATGAGAGGAATGGTGGTGATGGTAGGTGTGGTGGTGGTAGGAGTGGCGATAGTGGTGGTAGGAGTGGTGGTAGTAGTGGTTGTGATGATGACAGGAATGGTGGTGATGGTAGGTGTGGTGGTGGTAGGAGTGGCGATAGTGGTGGTAGGAGTGGTGTTGGTGATGATGGCTGGAGTGTTTGTAGTGGTAACAGTGGTGATGGTCAGGGGGCTGCTGGTATTGATTGCTGTAGTGTTTGTGTGGCAGGTTCCATGGCACTTAAAAAGAAGTGGAGAAAATAATTTCTCTTTTTCAGACAATTGCCTGTGGAGATTCCTTGAGCCCTGGTTTTGAACTGTGAACTTGGACCACGTATAGAAGTGATCCAGGCACTCAGAAAACATGTTTTATAGACAGGTTTATTTTCTGAAACCCTGAGGGTTAAATGAAAAGTCGCCACAATTCAGTTGGTCAGTTACTTCCCTAGGACTTTTGATGATTGACAATTGGTGAAAGAACACTTTATTTGAATCTGTTTGAAGAATTGAGGCAGTGAGTATTTTGGAGTGACACATAATGAAGCCATCTCTTCAGAAGCTCAGGGTCCTGAGAAATAAAGCCTATTGACAGCAGGTATGTACACCACCTCTCTCTCTTTCTCTCTCTCTCTCTCACACACACACACATACACACACACACATGCACAAACCCAAAAGACCTGGGGTGAATACTTGGAAGTCTCCCTAGTTTTGCTATTTTGCTCACAATTTAACTATTTTGCATGTTAAATTCTCATTGGGGAAGAACAGATGCTTTAACTCCCATATTCTGCTAAAATATGAAAATATGTCAGAGCAAATTAACGAATATTTATCAAGAACAAAGCAATAGACTGGGTGCTGAGTGGGCCAGTATCACAGTTAAGCTATGGCTTCCCTTCCAAATTTTTGTATCATTCCCAAAAGTTTGCTTTTCTTTTTATACCACAACAAAGTAATTTCTCATTCTTCTTTCCACATATTGGCAAGCTTAAAAGACAACATTTCTAGAAATCCTCTTTGGTGTTCACTGAAAAGATCTATGCACCACGGAAATCAAGCTTACCCTAAGCAGTTTAGCATTAAGAATTTGTGAAAACCAAATCTCCATTTTCATGCAAAAATCAAAGAGTAGCATAAGTAACCTGCAGGTTATTTTAATAATAGAATAATTTTGTAAATAAGAAACAGCTCAAGATTTTGCAGCTGATTTTGTTAAGTAGAGAAATTGAGATAAAATTCCTCATAGTCACACTGATTGCCTAGGGTTTTTGAAAAAGCATACTTATAAGTACAAATAATATGTACATGTAATTTTGTGTCCTGTTTTTATCTTGTAATATTAAAATATTTCTTAGCTGTTTTCCTAACTATTCTTTGACTTGCTGCATACCCATTCCATGGGTGGATATACCATTATTTACTTAACCATTGCCCCTAGAATTAGATAAAATGATTGATAGATAGCAATGTGCTTGGCACATAGAAGTGCTCATAAAATGGTTGCATTTTCTATGTTTAACATACTCCTCATCCAAATAGAAACATTCATTGATTTCCTTCTTCAGCATTTACCTATTGCCTATTGGGTGTTTGACACTGAATTTGATATTGGCAAGACAGGGATGAATAAGGCTCAGCCTGGATCCCACAGTCTCCAGGGACTGTGAATAATGAACAGATACACAAGACTCCTGTGGGACTGGGGAAACTATAGGAATAGGTATTATTTCAGGGGTGGCTTTTGGGAAGTACAATAGCAAAAGCTCCCACGTTGGCACGAGGAAAGATTAAGTTCAGATTCTGCTTTTGCTATTTACTTACTGTGAGGTCTTGGGAAAATTACTTAACTTTTCTGAATTTCATTTTCTGCATTTGTATTCTTATTCTGCAAGTTGTTCCAAAGCTCTGAAATAGTGTCTATAGCACTGGACATATAGTCAATGCTCAAAATGATGGTTATGCTTGAAGTCTTCAGTGTCCCAATGGTGGCTGATTTTTATGAAAATGACCTGACGAACGTCAATATTCTGAAATGTCAAAGACTGGCTCAGTTGTGCTCAGGTTGGTCTGAAATACATTTTATTGCAGTCTAATTCTTTGTAAAGTGGTCATCTACTCATGATGTGTATGGTAATGTGGAATTAGAATATTCAGCTCTCACTGAATTGCATCTCTTGGCCATTATGTAAAAACTAAAGAAAAATAACTTATGAAGACACTGATTGCTTCTTAGCGTTAAAGGGCCTCCTTAAGAATGCAGAATGGATCCACAGCCTCTACGAATGTGATTTACACTGTATATTCTGTCCTCCTGCAGACAGAACAAGGCAGTAGAAGTTGAATCTATTTAGCAGGATGTCTTTATGTGTGAAGATTTCTTGCTGCTTATAAATGCTTATTTACTTATTTATTCATGGAAGTAGAAAGCGCTTTTCTTTCATTCTGTTTCCTTATTGTCGCCCAAATAACAGACACTTATCACTGATGCGCTAAGGAATAACAGATGAGCCCTGACTCTCAATTAAACATTAATAAATATGTTGCAGTAGCATAAATAAATACATTTTCTTGCTCCAAGATAGAACGAGATGATGGTTAGCATTTCTATTGCTGAGGTCCTATGAGTAAAACATGCTAGATCCATAAATGGAACACACATTATCAATTACACCATATTCTTCCATGTATCGTTTTGGCTGCTGCTTGGTAATATCTTCCTTTGTTAGTTTTGAGTTTGTTTGTTTTTACTGTTCAGCTATGTTACAAAATGGAACCAACGTTTCTAATATCATTGCTGCTCTGTTAGTCAGATGGGCTCAACCACATCTATTCGCACCTGCTGTGTGCAGCACGTTCTCTGCTGTGCTGGCCTTCAGCCTTGAGCTGCAGACTGAAATCACATTAGCAGTGTCTGCAGAAAGGCTGCATCGGTTTAACAGGAAGGAAAACCAGAGGAAACGAGTTACGTTTTCTTGACCACTGGGTTAAATAGGGAGAATAGAAGAGGAGTTTTTTGTTTTTTTTTTTTTGTAAACAAACAACAGGATTCATACAAATAAGGGGACTTAGAACAGAAAGTCACAAATGCAGCATTCATGGTGCTGGGGTTATCTATTTATAGCTAAAAATAATTTATTTTGCAATAGCTTTGCATGTACAGAAGTCACAGGTATAGGACAAACAACTCGCGTGTCTCACTCATTCTGATTCCCAGCTGGGTACACATACCCATCATCACAGCCTTTTTCTGACTTGAGAGTGAGCTGCAGTCATGGCGTCGTGTCACCTCCCCGGCACCCCATTGTGTGTGTCCCCAAACAAAGATGCTCTTCCACGCCACTACCCTGCATCTCTCCGAGTGGCGAAGTTGACATCGATACAACGCTTCCCTTCAGCCTACACACTCCGTTCCCATGCCACCAGTGGTCCAGCAACGCTCCTTCTCCTTTCTGGTTCAGGAACACACATTGCAGGCAGTTGTTGTATCTCTTTAGCTTCCTCCTGTTTGGGGCAATTCTTCAATACTCCGTCTTTCCCTGTCTTCCATACCTTTGAAAGTTTTCGAGAGTGCAGACCTTACGTTCTCTTGGACGACCTCCAACCAGGGTCCATGTGATGTTCCTCGTGACTGGGTTTGGGTTACGCAGTGCTGACGGGAACCTCCTGGACATGACGCTCTGCGTTCCTGGCCCCTCCCAGCGCTGCCGAGGTTAACCTTTGTCCCCTGGTCATGCTGTGGCTTCCAGGTTTCTCCAGCTCAGCGTTACCATTTTTCCCTTGGTGACCGATCAGTACGTTGTGAGAGTGACATTTTGAGGTTATACCAGTTCGCTGCTCCCCACCAAGCTTCCATTTCGTCATTCCTTCTGATCAGCCAGGGCTCTGCTAGCACGGACGCCTGGCTTCCTGTTCTGTTCAATGGTGTGCTTCACTCCTGTTATTTATTTTCCATTCTCAAATTACCCCAGAGTTGTTCCATGGGATCTTCATCAGCATGTCTCTGTGTTCTATGGCCATGACCCTTTCAGTCTTTGAGCACTTCTTAATACTTTGGTACAACAAGATGCTCCAGACTCCTCTGTGCTCCTGCTGCAGCCCTGGTCCCCGCTGTTTGTCCCAGGAACTCCGGTTCCATTTGTGAGGACGGTGTTCAGAAACCAGCGGCTGTGTGCTTGGTGTGCTCATTGCCACTGAGGCATCATAGCTTCTCGGCCTCCTCGGTGGATAGAGAGAGAAAATATATGTAAATGCACACACATACATATCTATAGCTATTTCCTTATCTTTCTGTGAGTTCGTATATTCAAAACCATTATTTCAAACCAGTGCTTCTAACTCCAGTACAACACATCAGAGTTCTGTCTACCCTGCCTCCTCTTCCATGATTATACGTATATTCTTCAATGCTTAGAAACGTGGTCCTCTTTATCTGCCATATACGTCCTTGCTCCATCTGTGTGCTTATTTCTCAGGGTAACCTCTCTCCCGTCCATCCTGGTGTCTTCCCCACCAGCTGCCCCCATCCTCTCAATGTGCCTCTCCCTCCAGCACTGGGGGGCGCATCACCGGGCACACCGCCGGATGTCTCTGTGTGCAGCCCCTGCGTCCTCCGTGTGGCGGGTGACCGTCTGTGCACCCTGCACAGCTTCCCCCCACCAGCGGGGCAGCTCCCTGCCAGCTCCTCTGCACAGGGGAGGAAGAAAAGGTCTATTCATGATTTTGACCCTCATCCCAGTCACTGAGTTCCAAAGAACCAGAAATGCATCTTGTTCATCTTTGTGGCCCCACACCCTAGCAATGTCGAGTTACGCAAAGTATTTGTTAATTGAATGAATATATGAAATATTAAATAAGCATGCCCTTTAGAAGGTAAAAAAACCAAAGAAACAATTTCCAATCATTTTCAAATACTCTCCCCTCCCAGAGGAGCCACTTTTCCGCAGCATCTATAGCATATGGACAAAGTTGGCCACTCTGGGTGAAGCTCCCTCTTTCCCCCTTTGAGGTGTGAAATGGACTGAATATTTGTGTCCCCCTCAAACTCATACATTGAAACCCTAATTCCAGTGTGATGTATTAGGAGATGGGGCTTTGGGAAGTCATTAGGTCATGAGGGTGGAGCCTTCCTGAGTGGGATTAGTGCCCTCATAGGAAGAAACCTGAGGGCTAGCTTGTTCTCTTCCCGCCACGGGAAGGCAGCCACCTGCAACCCAGAAGAGGGCTCCCACCAGAACCAGACTATGCTGGCACCTTGGTGTCTCTCTTCCAGCCTCCAGAACTGTGAGCAATAAAACATTTGTTGGTTAAACTGCCCAGTCCATGTACTTTGTTACAGCATCCCAAACTGACACAGCCAAGGAGGTCTCCAGTGCACCTCTTTGTTGTTTAATAACAATCATGATTTTGTTAAACTCCTCGTAGGGGTATCATTCCCATTTAGCAGATGAGGCTCTGAGACTCAAATGGGGTAATAGATTTGTCAAATATGATATGTGAAGTTAGTGTCAATGCTGATGCCCGAATCCAGGTGCCCTGATCCTTGATGCCGTGATTCCTTTTTCTTTCCAATCATGTGCCGTCTGCCACCCAGGAGCAGAGTGCTAGCCAGCAGGGGAGAGGCTAGGCAAGCTTGCCCATGGTCCTGCGTGCCAGGCACAAACACTTGTCTGTGGAGGTCACATGGAGTCCTCCAGGACTTTGAGAACATTTTGTAATACCGGTTGAGTATCGCTTATCTGAAATGCTTGGGATCAGAAGTGTTTCGAATTTCAGATTGTGTTTTGAATTTTGGAGTATTTGCCTATATACAATGAGATATCATGGGTATGGGACCCAAGTCTAAACAGGAAACTCATTTATATTTCTTATACACCTTATACACATGGCCTGAAAATACTTTTAGATAATATTTTTAAATACTTTCATGCATGAGACAAAGTTTTGACTGCAACCTAACACGTGAAGTCAGGTGTGGAATTTTCCACTTGTGGCATCATGCCAGTGCTCCAAAAGTTTCAGATTTTGAAGCATTTTGGAGTTCGGATTTTGCATTGGGGATACTCAACCTGTGGCTTATACAAAAACGCTTGGAGTGATGCCAGGGACTAGCAGATGTTTCTGCATTCCCTTGCTCATTTGTTCACTTGTAAGTTTGTGCCTAGCTGAGTGTTAGGAAGGTCACTTTGTTGGTGATGTGAAGAAACCACAGCAGGAGCAAGAGAGATTAGGCAGAAGTGATGATGACCTGGGCTTGGCGGAAGGGGCGGTGAAAATGGAGATGTGGTGGCGGAGGGAGGCTGGGCTGGGTTTTTAAATTTATTGCGAACATTCGAAGACAGTACTTAATGGTACTGCTAATAATAGCCAATCCTTCTGGACACTTACTAAGTGCCAAGCATGATGCTAAAGGCTTTGCATAGATTATCTCAATTAATCCTCAGAAAACCTTATGATGTAGATACTATTATTAACCCCATTTTTTGCAGATTAGGTAACTGAAGATTAGAAAGGTTAAGTAACTTGAAGGTCAGACAGCTAGAAATGGCAGAATTGAGGCACAAACTCAAGATTTCTCCTAAGCCCTATGTAATAGATCTCGACGCATCTTTACATGCATAATCACTTAGCAGGGTGTTATTTTAGAGCATGTAGCTTCAGAATTTTATTGCTCTTCACCCAAGTTTTGATTTTATAGGGCAGGGAATAAAGTGTCAAGCAATGAGTCCTGTAACATGTGAATGCTGGGCATTAAGGAATGGGTACGTTTCAGTGTTGTCCTAGAAGATACTATCAGCCCAGACTCCATTGTGTATTGTCAGTGGGGTGTCTGAGTTGGCTCCAGTGGTCACTTCTGGAGAAGGTGGCACAGATTTAGAACCCCAGTAATTACCTGAGACTTGGTCCTGGGAAGATGACCCTTTCTGGCATCCTTAGACTGAATCCTTGGTAAATCCTCAGTTTCTGGCTATCAGTTCCAATGCATATGGCGGGTTTATGGGAGGGACTCTCGCTTGACATCCCCAGAGACACAGGTTTGCTGCGCACGGCACCTGGTCCCTGCCTTTCCTCTACTCCGGCATGTGCCTTGGGGCTGGGCTAGCGCAGGAGAAGACTCGTGTCAAGAGACACACTGTGACTAGTGTTAACCTCTACTGGAATATGGTAAAACGTTTTGTTCAAAATGACATGCTTGCTGAAAACAGTGTTTTCATTTAGAATTGAGTCTTATGGAAATGACCTCCTTGGAAAATGGTCTGTAGAGCTGTGCTGTAGGAACATATAGAGGAGTTTTTGTAATTTAGGGTAGAGCCTCTAAAACATTTTCTCATCATGCATACAAAAGGATAATATTTGCATTGCACACTGGAGTGAGTAGTAAGTGCTCATGGCCAGAGGTGGCTGTCTGGGATCTCATGCTGCCCTAGGGCCCACCCATTGCCCCAGGGTGGAGGGGACCAAAGTCTCAGTTAGTGCACCAGCCTGGCCAAGACCCCCAGGAGGGGAGCTCTGCTGAATGGTATTTTAAAACCCAGTCCTTGCATTTCTCTAAAAATAGCTTGATGGGAAACTTTTTAATTCTTTAGGTATTTGATTATGAAGATAAGTTCTCATTGGAGGGGATTCCAATTTCTGCAGCTTAGTTTTTTAAAGAAGAGTTATTTTCTAGGGATTCTGTATTTATACCTTGTCCTAGGAGACCTAAGATCATTAAAAAATTATAGTAACCCTACTGTCTAACAGAAGTGGATATGTGGGCATCACAGCATGATAGCATTTGAACATTGCTTCTGTGGCTTTAGTAACTGGCTCTATCTTGATGGGCAATTTCTTAAAATCAACACTTGGGCACTGATTTCTTCTTCAACCAATTTTATAGTACCCATCAAAATTAGCATGTTTTTTTATGCCAAATGATCATTATGGTTTTAAAAATAATTAATATTAAGTATCACTCTGTGTGAGGCTCATAATTATGACCACCATATAAATACATCAACCATCATCTCCGAGAGTTAGAAGAATAAAAGGTAGCGGGAGGGCCGTGTTGTTGGTAAAAAGAAGATTCTTAGAAGCACCGTCAGAGAGATGAAAGTGCTGGCCTAGTAACCAGTAACCTTCACATGATGTCAGTAAGGAAAAGGGTGACTAGGACTGGAGCTAGGAGACACCGGGTTATCTATTTTGAGTTTCATGGCTCTTTTTTCCTCTCTCTCATCGGTTTGGGTTTCCAGCGGAGACATTAAAACAAAGGTTAGAAGACCTGGAACAAGAGAAAAGCAGCCTGCACTTTCAGCTTCCTTCCAAGCTCCCGCCTCTTAGCAGCTTCCTGGGTCACCTGGCGGCCCAGGCCCAGGCTGCCTTGCACCTCCGGGCCGCCCAGCAGTGAGTATTGATCGTTGCTGCCACTTTTTCCTTGTGTCCTCTTCCTCCCTCTCGGCTCCCAGGCAGCAAAGAGCTGGGAGGGGCTTAGCTGCCTTTTCCTGGGAAGGATCCCTTCGTTGCTTGGTTGGGTGGTGGGGGATTGGGGGTGCCTTTCAGAGTGAGGGACCCGTGTGGGTTGTGCTAGCCTGGAAAGAAGCCCTTTCTGCTTCTGAGAGACCCTCTGCAAGTGCAGCTGCAGCCTGGGCATTTCGCTTCCCCTGGGAAGCCACACTTCTGAGAAGGTGGGCACATTTCCTCTTGTCCAGGGCAGCTCTGTCTCCTGTGATTGTGTTAAGCCTGTAAGATCCACAGATGGTCCCCTCTGACTGAGACATGAAAACTCATCCTCCTCCCGACTCTACCTCCAGCTCCTGAGCAGCTTTTGCTGTTTGGATCACCCAGCGCTCTCCTGAGATTGGCAATACATAGAGAGCAACTGCTATTTCTAATCCAGTGGCTGTCGGTCCTGGCTGCACATTGGAATGACCTAGGGAGATTTTATTTATTTGTATATTTTTTGTTTTAAAATATTAACGAGGCACAAGTGTTTTTGTCACATGGATGAACTATACAATGCTGAAGCCAGGGCTTTTAGTGTGCCTGTCACCATAGTAGTATACATTGTACCTGACAGGTGCATTTTTATCCCTCTCTCCACTCCCGCCCTCCCCTGTTCTTGGTTTCCAATGTCCTTTATACCACTATATGACCGCATATATCTATCGTTTAGCTCCCACTTGTTAGGGAGAAAATGGGGTGTTTGTTTTTCCATTCCTGAGGTACTTCACCTAGGGTAATGTTCTCCAGTTCCATCCAAGTTGCTGCCAAAGACATTATTTCATTCCTTTTTATGGCTGAGTAGTACTTCAGGCAGAGGAGAGGTTGGAGCAAGGAAAGTTATCAGGGATAAAGGAGGCATTACAGAATAACAAAGGGCCCAGCTCTCCAAGGAGACATAGCAATCCTGAATGTGCATGCACCTAACAAAAGTACGTCCAAATTTGTGAGGCAAAAACTAATAGAAGTGTAAGGAGAAATAAATAAATCCGCTATTGTAGTTGGAGTCTTTAACACTCCTTTATCAAAAATGGACAAATCTAACAGGCGGACACTTAATAAGAACATAAACTCAAGAGCATCATAAATCAACTGGATATGATTGATATCTGCAGACTACTTCATCCAACAAAAGCAGAATACACACTCTTCTCAAGCTCACATAGAACATTCGCCAAAATATTCCACATCTTGTGCCATAAAATGCTCTTAACAAACTTAAAAGAATAGAAATCATACAATGTTTGCTCTCAGACCGTAGCCCATTCACTTTCTGAGCCGACTCTGATCTGGTTTCTATCTCTATCATGTCCCAGATCTCGCCCAAGGTCAGCGAAGACTTTCTATTTGTTGACTTTTTCAATTCTTATTCTACTCTGTATCACTGCATTGTCCAAAACCTTTAATCAGATTTATTCCTAAAATGCTTGCTCCCCTGGGCTTTCGCGATTTCATACTTCCTGGTCTTCTCGCCACCTTTCTGGTCACCCTCGGTCTCTGTGAGCTCTGTCCCTCTCCCTTCTCCTTCATGTTTATGTTCCTCCATCTGCCGTCTTAGCCTGTCCTCTCCTTTCACTTCGAGTGCTCTTTCTGGGTCATCTCAATCACTTCCAGCCTTCAGAGATCCTTTCTGTGCTAATTTCCCTCAAATTGGGGAAAAGGCTGCATCTCCAGCTCTGATTTCTTATCAGAGTTCCAACCCACAATTCAGCTTTCTATTGAACACCTCCCTGACCTTTACTAAATTGATTATCACTTATTTTATTGTTAAAAATTTACTATCTTTTTATCCATGCCCTCACTAAGTTTACTTTTTAAACTAAATTTACTATCCTTCTCCACATCCAGCCCTGTATGCCCAGTCTCAGGGCTTCCACCACCACCTGCCCAGTTACCCAGCGAGGGCTCTGTGGCTGCCTGGGCTCTGCCCTCTCCCTTCCTCCCCACATCTGTTGGTCACCAGGTCCTGCTGCTTTTACTGTCTGCCTCTCTCTCATTCCCACCCACTTTCTCAGCTCTGCGTCAAGGTCTTAGTTCTGGTCTTTTAAGTTTTTAATCTGGATTATTACAGCAGTCTCCTTGCTGGTATTCCTGATTTTATCATCACTGCCTCTCATTCATCTTCCACAATGCCACAGATGCAAAGATCATGTCATGCTCAGTGGTCCCCATTGCTTTCAGGATAAAATTCATGCTGCTTAGCATGACTTTCAAAGCCTTCATGATCCAGCCCCTGCCCAGCTCTGCACTGCCCAGAATTGGTCGTCACCGGCACCTGCACCTGCAATCCACGCATGCTGAAGTGTTAGAAGTCACCTCAGTGTTTCTAGATTCTGTGGTCCTGCACATGCCCCGTTGCTGTTGCCAACTGTTGCTCATTCTTCAAGACTTAATGAAGCTGCCATCTTCACAAAGCTCTGCCCATCAGCCACGCTGCCTCCCTCTTGAATTATAGAGCACCTTGAATTACTGCTCCTGTCTTAGATCTTTAATAAATCTGTTTCCTTGAGTGTCTGTTTACTCTGACAGATGATAAGCTCCTTGAGAACAAAACTATATTATATTTATCTTTTTATTCCTAGAGATTAGAACAGTGGCTGACCCATAATAAGCATTAAATATTCATTAAGTGAATATAGCACATATGTATATGTAGCTGTATATACGTTCACAAACATATATGGAAATATCCATTGAGAGAGAGAGAGAGAGAGAGAGAGAGAGAGAGAGAGAGAGAGAGATCACTCACTTTAGTGTGGTGCAGTTGGACTAGAGGAAAATGCTTTTTTAGCCTTGCCTATGAAACTCCCAGATCACAGTATCTAGAAACACTGAGGAGATTCTGATACTTCACAAGGGGAATCCTGCACAATTGCACGGAACCCTGGACTGGAGGTCAGGAAGCCTCTCTGTTCTTGTCTCTTCCTCTAACCAGCTGTCATAGCTTGGTGTGGCTCCCTAATCTCTCCACACTTCACTCCCTCGTCGGAAAACCAGGGGGTTGAATTAGGTCTCCGCTTTCCAAACTTCAGCCATTTATGTATTATCTTGGCTTTTCTTTTACCAAATCCACCTGTCCTATTATTGCCATAACTAGAAAATCATGATTTGAAGTCAACTTCTTTCTTACATTTTTCTAATGCACATTAACACAATTACATAGTTACTAATACATTTTAAAAAATCATCTTTCAGCATGCTGACTACTCACGTAGCCTGTGGCGTTTGTCATCAACTGGGTTATAGGACTTGCAGGCTGCCCTGCGTGAGGGGCTGCAGTTTTCTCAGTGGCCACCAGGGGGATGTGGCGCCAGGGAGGCGCCCACAGCCTGGACAGAATCGTCTTAGGCTCTTAGTTCAGGGGGAAACAGAGTATTTTCAAATGATAAAAATAGTTGTATTAACATGGACAAATTTCAGTACTAATTAATAACACAAATCAGTGCCTCTTAACCTTTTTAGGATAAGTATTTCTTTGAGAAACTGATGTAAGCTATAGACGTCTTCCTTCACAAAACCACGTATGCACACACATATACAAACTACTGGGCGCAGTTTCCGGAGACTCACAGATCTGAATTATCCACTCACTCCTTTGGATCCTAGATAAGAAAATCTAGTTTAGAATAAGATTTAAGGACATGTAAACACTTGAGTACAATCAAGTACTTTACTTTTTATTATTTTTATTGTCACTTTGTTCTTAAAAATCATCGCTTCATTCAACTTTTTAAAAAACATGCGTTAGTTCTCTGAATGCGTGTATCACCCTGAATCTAGATTTGTTCAGTTTCTGCCAGCAGCCGAGAGAGTTTCAACTACCTTCAGGGCTTCACTGCGCTCCCCTAATAGTAGATATTGGTACCCAAATTGTTTGGCCCCTCTCCTGTGGGGGTCTCCTTGCCTAATGGGTGCGCTTGCTGGGGGGATAACTTTTGTGATGTTTGTTTGATTCACGGGACACTCACATATCTTTGCCATGAAAATGGGGGGCATTCAGGCCACCCCGTGACAGACCCTCTCCTCCCTACCATGTTGCTCCGTTCCCTTATCCCTGCTCGAGGGGGCAGCAACGCATCAGAAGTGTGTTGTTTAAGCAGCTTTTGTAGCAGACACTGCTGATGCTTGTGGCCAGGGCCCCTGGCCGCCTGCTGGTTTCCTGCACAGCTGGGGACGGTGCTTTCCGGGTGCTGCACTCAGGCACCCGCAGGTTTATCAGGGTTATCTGCAACAGGTGTTGTCTGAAGCCCTGTGAGGAAGGGTGGAGGGGCGCATGGTGCCCCCAAGGGTAACCCTTGATGAATGTCCCAGCCTCCTCAGCCTCTAGGGGGACAGTTCTGAGACATGCTGCACACATCTTTTTTCCCCCTAGAAGGTTCCTATTGGGATTGGGTTCCATTTGCCCACGTAGTGATCACCACATAATGTGCCTTTTCTTGACTTTTCCTCCTTCTCACTCCACCATCTAGTTTCTTGGGAATCACTTTTCCAGAAAACAACCTGCATTCAGATCCTTGTCTCCAGCTCTTCTGTTAGGAGAACCCAATTATAGACAGATATCCACGTTGGAGAATTAGATGTCAGTCTTCCTTCCTGCACCCCAATCTTTAGGGGTGAGTCCACTGGATTTTTTTCCTCTTGGTTTGAGAGGGGGGGATTCACCCCCTCCTTGCTCCCACGAGTGGGGGAGGGAAACGCATCTCTCATGAAGACTCTGTTTCCTGCACGGCCAGGGGTTGGGTGGGTGTTGAGAGCGGCGGCTGGTTGTGGCAGTACCGCCTGTGTGACTCCTGGAATGGGGCACGCCACTTCCTCATTTGAGATTTAGAATGGAGGACGTTGAAGCCTGTGTCCTTCAGCTTTAGTTTCTAATTGTGGAGCAAAAGGAAAAATTACACCTCCATGTGCTGTCATAGCAAGGATCAGCAGACAACAGAGAGGCATCTGTTCCCACTGTATCTTGCACACAGTCAAAGGAAATTTATTTTTTCTTTCCTCCTAAGAGAGGGGGTTGGCCTACTATTACGTATTTTCCTGATAATTTTTTTCTTATTAATACTTTTCAATTTTTCTAATCATACATCCTGTGTGTTTTCCATTGGATCTTCACTAATATGTGTATTAACACCATTCACTTCTATAAGCTAAATTGTGTGCACCTGTGTGCGTGCAAGCTGGTTTTTGTTTATCTAAGACGTTTTCCCAATGGATAACTTAAAACACAAGCAAACAAAATACAACAAAGTTTAAAACAAAGGTACACAATGGTTTTTTCCAGAGGTGCTTATTAAAGCAGAACTCCGGTTTGCCTGTCCAACTATTTCCCGCTCGCATATCTCCTGTGAGGTGGGAACAGGAAAGATGAATGAGGTGCATCGTCATGATGCTTTTGGACTGAGTCTTCTTCCTCTGACTAGTTCCTCCTTGATTCCCTTCGAAGCATGTGGTTCTTTATTTCCCTTTGGTTGCTGTATAGGGACCATGCCAGAATTCAGTGTCACAGAATTCAGTGACGATCAGCTCTCAGCTCACAGACTGGAATCCATGCACATTATGCAAGAGTAGAAAATAACGCAT